>VMKM01002979.1:0-50626 GCA_008360985.2 Macquaria ambigua
TTTTGCCACTCACAGATATGTGATATTGGATCATTTTCCTCAATAAATAAATGACCAAGTCTAATATTTTTGACTCATTTGTTTGATTTGGTTCTCTTTATCTACTTTTAGGACTTGTGTGAAAATCTGATGTAGTTTTAGGTCAAATGTATGCAGAAATATAGAAAATTCTGAAGGGTTCACAAACTTTCAAGCACCACTGTATATTAAGCTGTACACTAAGCTGGTAACATAGAAATCAAGAGGTGTTTTACTTAACTTACTGAGATAATTGTGTTGATGCTACACGAGTATTATTTTCTCAATAAATAAGCAAAAATCTACCATCTCATATGTATGTTGTATGACAGTAGCAGAAATAAGACACACAACCAAAGCAATAAGCAAGGATGTGTGTTCACCCTGATTTTTGGTGCAAATTGCTGGGGGAAATTTGGCTAATTTTGA
Organism: Macquaria ambigua; assembly: GCA_008360985.2. Taxonomy (NCBI): domain Eukaryota; kingdom Metazoa; phylum Chordata; class Actinopteri; order Centrarchiformes; family Percichthyidae; genus Macquaria; species Macquaria ambigua. The sequence continues at coordinate 448 of VMKM01002979.1, forward strand.
AATCCTCTGCATGTGGTTACCACTACATTTAAAAGTTTGGTTATCTCCCTCCGCATTCCGCCTTGACTGAGATCACAGACTCACCCGTACCTGATCCAGGAGCCTGCTTGGCTACTCAGTGAGCAATGCAAACTGAGGTCAGCAGTTTCGTTTTTGGTTGCTGTCACTTGAAATGTTGCTGCTTCACCAAGCTGCTTAACATAGCTGTAATGTTACATTTTCCTTACAAAGTCACTTTTTCGTGACTTTGATAACTTTAGCTTCATTTAGCTCAGCAACAGCAGTGTTTGCTAACAGTGAAGACCATGGATGTAAAATAAGACCTAGATATGCTGCAGCTGCTCAGCCTTGCTTCCCATTGCCCAGTGGCCACTTGCAGTACTGCAGCGAAAAAGCATAGTCCACCATTGTAAAACTGTTGACAGGACACCTCGAACAGCAAAACAATTAATTATGACTCTTTCTATAATGAATTTTTGATCCATGTAGGTTTTTATATTTGTAAAGCTTTCCTGGAGCCGAGAAAAGCCATTTAAAAATCTGTGACGAGCGGGAACTTGCAGGCGGGGCCAGCAGGGGGAAACATTACTGTGCATATTCAGGGGCCTGTACACCCCGCAACTAAACCCGGCAGCTAGAAACTTTTTTTGACTTTATGCGCTAGGTGAGCAGTTCTTATTGGACTGAATAGGCGGCATCATTGGGTCCAGTATCCAGTTCTTATTATAGATCCATGGTGAAGACCCACTCAAATCGGTGTGAGAGGTGGGCGATGTGTGCACTAAAATGATGGAATTTTACTGTCAGACATTCACAAGTGCAGCAGGAAGAAGTGATTGAGGAAGAAAAAGTGTCAGGAAAGAAGCACATGACTAAGCAGCGACAGCAACACTTAAAAATCCGTAAAGGGGTTCATTCTCGGAACTGTCACCTTTTTTCATCCCATTCACTAATGATTCATCTTTAAAATGCCAATCACAGTTTCCCACAGCCTAAGGGGTCTAACTAATAGTCCAAAACACAATATATTTAGCATTCTATGATATAAGATAAAGAAAAGCAGCAAATCTTCACCATTGAGAAGCTCGAACTAGGAAATAATTTGGCATTGAATATTATTTGCCTAAAAAGTGACTCACACGATCAAAGACCATACAAGTGTCTATAATGTGGAACATGTATCAGTGAGGAGTTCTGACATGTGTCTTTATTCCTGATGATGAGGACACATCACAGCCCTATCAGTTCAGGTTTCTGTGTTTTCTGGGCATGCTGCAGAGCCTCATGCAGCATGTGGTGGTGTCATTATTTAGTACACACATCCCAGGCTGCAGAGCCCACCAGCCAGCTTCGCCCTCATTTAAGCCCACAAATTGGCTTGGAGGTGATCCTCGCCACCAAGGACGGCAGAGCTTCCTCAGCAGAGCGTGAAACGAAGGAGGAGAGGTCAAAGAAAAAGTTGACGTGCCAGCTGAGAGAGGCTGCGCTGGTGAACGATTGGAAGTGAAAGTCCAAGTCTGCAGACCCACACAGAGCCTGCTGAGAGGCACGCTACTGACAAACACATTAGTCTGGCTGCCAACAGCTACAGCCGCATACACGCGCGCACACACACACACACACACACACACACACTAATCAGCCTTTTCATATGGTGAATATATATATATATATATATATATATATATATATATATATATATATGCCCAGGCACAGAGCTCAGTTCACAGGAACATTATGTTTCCAGATTTATTTCTGAGATTACCCTACAGTGATACATTCAATGTCCTGTGGTTGTAGTTTGTACTTACAGTAGTGAATGAATGCTGTTCTGTTAGTCCTCTTGCAGTAATGTTTAGAGAAGACTGAAAGTCAAGGTATATGTTTAATGGTGTTGAAATGCTCTCCATGATTTGTTAATGGGTGTTTGGAACACTGTGGAGTCTCCCAAAGCAGTGTTTGGAGGAAACTCAACCATTCAACCGCAAAATTATTTCAAAGTTGTATTCAGTGTTTTATCACTGCATGTAGCCCAACTTAAATGAGGTCAATATGTAGTTTTGCTGACTCCAAAATCATCATAAGTGAATTTCAGTGGTCATTTAAAGGGCCAGTCCACTGATTATACACATAAAACCTGAGGATGGTTATCTCAGGTTGGAGACTAGAAGATCAATCTAAGCCTGCCACAAAGCCTGTGTTACAATTTGGGGGAGTGGAGTTTCAAAGTTCACCAGGCAGGGAGTGTTTAATGAAAAGATGATTTTGGTTGCATGGTTACAGGTGCAATGAAATATGTGCGGCCATATTTGTTTAAGGTTGACATGCTGACAATCATTTGTCAGCCTCGGCTCAGTTTTCTCTTCAACAAGACTGGTGTCATAGGCTTGGGCAAATACACACACACATGCACAACTAACTGAACTCACAGCAACATTATAGATGGCCATGCCCACAGCTCGGTGGTCATTGATCTTCTCTGTGGAGATGGACTTGGTTTCATAGGCCAGGAAGATGCCGAGCAGCAGCAGTAAGCCTTTGTAACCATACACCACACCTAAAGAGACAGACAAGATGGCAGCTGTGAGAAATGATGGAACTCTTTGTACTGCTGCTGCTTTCACACAGCACTTAAAGAGGATGTAAAGTAAGTTCTCACAGTACGTGTTACAAAGTTTAACTTTTTAAAAGACCATACCAGTGATTTTACATTTTCCAAATCCTATCGTATGTTACACTGATTTCCTAACTTTCCTAACTTAGAGACTTGTTTGAGATCTACCATAAGGAACAATTTGTCACCCTTACTTTCCACTATAGTTGTTTTCATCATTTGGTAATCAATCAGCATTACCAGGGGCTAAACCAATGGGCTATTAGTTATGGAAAGAAATGCAGTTTGGTTTGATAGGATGGGCAGAAAGGCAGGACTGTTAATTATAAAAATGTAATGACTTTGTGATGAATTTGTGATCTCTTGTTCACCTGAACTGAAGCCTGTACAGCTAATTAAGAAATGTTAAGCTTCAAAATTCATTGGAGCATTGGAAACAGAAGTTGGCAAAACAATCTCACCTCAAAGTCTATTTAGTTGTAGTTTAGGAATAGGTAATATAATGAAAAGCTCCAGAACAGCTACTGCTAGTGTGCTGCTGTTCCTTAAATATATTTATGAGGCTAAAGCATGCAGAACAACTCAGACTGTGTTATATAGAAACAGAGATGCAGAGAAATAGAGAACTGACAGAAATAGTGATGCTGGAGTTGGTTGGTATTCCACTCACCCAGCCAGGTGTTCATCTTTTCTGAACTGCAGTGCTCCAGTAAAGGTTGGATCAAAACATCTAGGTCTCCTTTGGGGGCTTCTCTTGTGAATTTCTGCTCACATACATACAACATGAACACACAGGTGAAGAACAGCAACACACTACAACTTCAACAGCAAACACATAAGATAAAATCAATTTAAATTTAGGCAAAAGGCATTTACTCATAGGTGTCTATTTTTATGGAAGTCTGTGCCTGCCACTGTTAAAATGAAATCATTGAATCAAAATTAGAATGAAACATCTTGAAACCCAGTCTTCATTTTCATTTACATGTCTGGAAATGTGTAATTACCACCAAAATGACATGTGTCGAAACAATTCATTGATTAATCAATTAGTCAATTGACAGAAAATTAATTTTCAACAAATTTGATAACTGATTAATTGTTTAAGTCATTTAGTATTCAAAAAGATATCAAATTTGAAGATGATGACACTTTAATAGATTAAATGATTAATCCATCAATCACAAAAATAATCAACAGATTAATTGATAGAGAAAAAATTCAAAAATTCAAAATTCAAATTAAAGCTCCATTGACAGAATCGACATAATTTTCAGTGTACTATTAAGCATAACACTGCCACAATGGTAATACAATTTAATTTAAAACTGACATTTCTCTTTTATTTTTAACTGGCAGAAAATACGCAACTTAAATTTAAAAATGAAATTTCAAACTGGACTTTTGCATTTGAATTGAACCATTATGAAACTGACAATAGAAATTGCCTTCTTTCATTGTCAATTTCATAATGATTGACTTCAGATTTCACAAAAAGAGGCCTGAGTGAATCCTGCCATTATAGACATTTTCACAAGAAATGTGCTAAAATTAGGACATAATTCCATTTCAAATGTTTAGTACAGTAAAAAGTATTTGTCAGGAGTTCTTATCTTAATTTTGGCAGTAATTATGCATTTCCAAACATGAAAATGGAAATTGATTTGAAATATTTCTTTGTCCTACAACATGTACACAAAAATGGAAATGGGAATTTCGCTTTGATTAAATGATTTAATTTTGATATTGACAGCCACAAGCTTCCATAACTTTCATCCTTTTACTTGCTTTATTACTTTTTCAATTTGTCCCCAGTCAAACCAGTTATTATTACTTAGACACACCAAATACAGTAGTAGATATAAGGTTCACCTCATAAATGCATTAGATTTTTAGAGAAATTAAAAATGTCTGCCCAGTTATAAATGAATGACAGGAATGGATGATCATACCTCCACTGTGATGTGTAAAGGATCCACAATCTGCCAGATCATGAGAGACAGGATGTCGATGCCAAGCAGAACACCAACAGTAGCGTAGAGTTTCCATGGTTCCAGGTGCTGCTGGGAAACAGGGTGGTGGTGGTCACTACAGCAGTATGGAGAGGGATCAGGAAAAGGCACAAATCCACTCTTTCTGATTTTGTGAGGGAGGGATTTATGAAGCCATAAATAGACTAGACTAAGCTGGACGAAGAAATAATGATCCATCACTAACTGAGGCCAATTCAATCTGCCCTCAAAGCACTGGGCCATGACAAGAAAAGAGACAAAGATGCCATACTGATGAGAGCGCACAGCTCCCTGACTCAGTCACTAAATAAAGGTGTTCCTTCATGTATTCAGCTTTAAAGAAAGAAAGATTTTGTGGGAACAGATCCAACACTATTAAGTGGTTATTGATTTTGTTGCATTATTCCACAAGATCAAAGTTTTCTGGTTATGCAGCTGGAGTGAATAAGGCAAAAGAGGCACAGGCAGCAGTGGGATCTGATCCTCCTCTACTGCCAGACAATGATCTACACTGTTCATCCACACAATCACAGCTACAGTTACAGTAGTTATCCTTATCATATGGCTGATTTACTCTCTATCTCCCTCCTTTGTCAGTGTGTGTAACTTGGCAAGCGTTGAGCATCCTGCACTATGAAATATCATTTACACTTCTTATCGACTTTAAATAGAGTCTTCCTGTCCTATTTATTTCCACTGAATCTTATCCACTCTCCAGGCATGCTAGTCCTTATTAGGAAGCATTGCAATGGCCAGGGGCCTCATAGTTGAAGGAATAATGGAGCAAACTACTGAGTATCTCTAGAAAATTGTGTTCATATTGGACAAATTTGCAATGAACTATTTACATCTAATGCTAATGTTTAGTGCCAGTGCAGGAAGCAGCGTGTCCTTTATGTAAGAGATGGATGGATGTGTCTAGTTTGTGATTCGTCACAATCCAACAGTTGATGGTTGCCTTTTTCTTAACCATAAGCAACATTTTATATTGCCCAACCTCACCATAGTCTGGTCTGGGACTGTCTCCCATGCAGTGGATGAGTTTCAGATACCTCCCATTGAAAAGCTTAGGGAAGCGGCTGTGCATTACTCTTTATGTAAGGTGGGTAAGTTTACCTGACATACATTTGCCAAACCAACCACAGAGCCACCTCATCCTTGAGGCCTTGGTTCTTGTGAAACCAAAACATACTGTTTGAAAATGCTTCTGATAAATCATAAATCTCACCTTTGTGTGTACAGTTATGTTTCGGTTTTACCCAAACTCCTGATTTCTTATCCCTAACCTTAACCCCGCTAATCTCCCTAACCCTAAAGCTGGGTTTATACTTGCCACAAGGGGTTGTGGCAGTCCTTCTGTAGATACCTATGAAATAGGTTTTGTTTTATAGTTCAGTGTCAGATTTACTCCATTGATAGCACCACTGCAACACTAGATGGATGTATCTTACGCGATAGGCTGCATTGTGCTTGAGTTATATTCCACACAGTAACTGTGTTTACATTCTTTCATTTACTTTGTGATATAGCGCACCAGTAGGCTACGCACTTACATGTAGAACTGGAGTTACATCCATGTAACTTCTATTTTGCTTTTGGTTCTTTCATTCACTGTGATAGAGATCACATTGAGCAGAGGGTTTACAGTGGAGATGTATTTGTTAGTTATGTGTCACTGAAAAGCAGCAGATCACTGAGCCTTTCTTCAAACCTTAATGTTGTCTTCACTTACACTACTCTCCACTGGCATTGGAAAATTGGAGGAGAAAACACGACTAATACAGGTTTTTTTTTTTTTTAGAGCTGCCCAATATCAACACTGTCTGGAAATAGGATTATTTAAGCATGTGATAGATCCTCTGTTACAAAAGCTTTCATAACAACTGATCACACAGTTGACTGCTGGGAGGCTGTTATTGTGGCAGATGCAGTCAAAGCCCAACACAGAATGATAGAGGCATCGAACATGCTGACACTCAGGGGACTGTCTCTGGTCTCTGATTTTAAATGTTGAAGCAGCATCTCTTCCACCCTCAAAGAGAAGGGCTACAGCAGCTGCAGCATGAGCATTAAGTGAATTAAAGTGAGCTCAATCAATTTTGACACAGCCTTCAATAAAATACTTCCACCTGATAGGCTTTCTCCAACTAAGGATATTAATAAATATTCCACAATGGACTGTATCTCTCTGTTGGGAAGATTGTTGCTGTTGCCCGGCAGCAGGGGCGTTCGCTCTAAGACGTCCTGTCTTACATGTCCTTTTACATACAGGAGACAGGAGAGGCAGGAAGGGGGTAGATGATGGAGAACTAGGGGAGGCCTTCAACTGTTCTCCACCAATTGGAAGAGTTCACTGGCCAGGCAGCATGACAAATAGATGCTACATAATGCTCAAGGGCAAGCAGTGTGCCAACTATCCCACTGTGGGCCAACTATAGAAGCAGGGCAGGGAGTAAATGTAAAAAGATAACACTCGATTGGGGAATACATCATCGGCGGCCGTGGAGTTCGCCCTTGAAGGGGATGATGATTAAGTAAAGCCTAACCCCCCCCACCCACTCCTGGAACCTAAATCCACAGCTTCAAATCCCTGTCACATTTACCTTCCTCTTATCCTTCTTCTCATCTTTCTTGGTGAAGACGGTGTGGACCCACCAGATCTTGGTGAACATGCTGCCGTATGCGAGGCTGAAACCCAGACCGAGCAGCCACAGGCGAAACTAGCAGAGAAGAAAAGACATGAATATTTTATAATGAAACTGATTAATATATAAAAGACATTAATCAAATTAACTTCTCAGTCATTCTCCATCTTCAAGCCCTGTTTGAGTTTAATAGCCTTTCAAAAATGACCTTGAATCAAAATGACCCTCTGAGGCTGTCTATCTCTTACCCTATGCTCTGTCATACAGCAGTGATACTGTATGTCTGCCTTTACTGTGGTGGACAAGAATCAGACACCTGACAACACGAGGAAAGGTAAGACCTTAAAGACTTACAACTACAGAATATTTCTGGGGTTCAAACTAAAGATTTTCTTAGCCCTATTTGGTAGGGATTTGGTTTGGCTTTGACCTCCTTTCTGGGGTAATGACACTTTCAAGTGTAACTGGAGCCAGCGATCCACAACGATATAATAATGAAATGTTACCAAAGGAAATGACATACCACCAATACAATACCAACAATAACAGGCATGCTAACTTGGAGTGGTTTACCAAAAGTAATTTTCACTATTCCTGATTTACAGGCATTTTATGGTCAAAAGTGTCATTTCTACTTGAAGCAAGTAAAAATTCTGATTTCTGACATAGAATAGGAATTGAGGTGAACTGCATGAATGGCAACACCACATTTAGACCACATAAAGTTTGCCACAGCTAATTCCATTTGCACACAATAAATATCTATGAGATTTGCAGAGTACACATCTGTTCTGCGGAAGATGATTTTCCTACAATAAAATACATCAAACATCAAAATTCTGTTTCTTTACACTTGACGTCTAGTAATTTCACCCTCAGGAGAAACATTTTTATCCGCAACAAAAGCTCTGTGATTAGCAAAATCAGCAGGGTGTCGTTTATTCCATCCAAGACATTCATGTTGTTGGGAATAATGTAGTCACTAGGGTCAGCTAGCAGGGATTTACTCTTATTTGCTTTGAAGGAATAGTTCATTGTTTTAGGAAATATACTTATTTGCTTTCTTCCAAGAGTGAGATGAGAAGATCAATATCAATCTGATGTCTGTGTGGTACAGACCTAGATTCAGGATGTGATTAGCCTAGCTTAGCATTAAGACTGGAAGCGGCGGGGGATAGCTAGTCTGGCTTTGTCCAAACTACAGTTCAAAAATACACCTACCAACATCTCTGAAGCTCACTAATTAACACACTCTAGTAAAAACAACAATTTGTGGTTTAAGGGGGAGTTACAGGTGCTGGAGCCCAGACCAAAAAGTGAGTAAATACTGAACTGCCAGTAATAGGTGGCTAGAAACACCTTTCCAATGGAATGCTCATGTTGCTCTTTGTCTGTTGGATGTGGCAGTTTTTCCCATAGATATAAAAAACTGTTTTATATCTATGGTTTTCAGGGTTAGAGAACAACTTGAAATGCTAATAGTATATCAGGGCTTTATTTCTGTGAGTTTTATAGTCTTCCTTCCCCTAGTTATGAAAATTGTTTAAAGAAGCTTTAAATATACTTCGGAACTCCTTTTGCTCATTTAACATTTCATTTAACATGTGTCCTTGGTGTCTTCTACACATGAGCTGACTATCTGCAGTCTTCCTTCTTACAGAATGTATTAGTTGCTGTGGAGATTGTAGCTGTGACATATCAGTTAGATGACAGGCTGTCAACACCTCTAAACAGTACATTACACCCCCCAAACAAGATGCTTGTTGCTAAAGTGTCCTACACCTGAGGATATTGTGTAATGTTAAGTGTTAAGTGACATGATTTTCAACATGTTTACTGTTAATTTTTCAGTAGAAAAACCCCTGACAAAGCATCTATATCAGGGTATCTGGACGCCTTTTTAGGTTTTAAAACATTTTAGTAACTATTAATAATGAAAAAATACTATCAATAAACAAAATAGGATGTTATGATTTCTTCCATAAAATCAGATCAGATAACCAGCTACTGAGCTCGCATGTCAACAGATCCATCTCCATGACAATTGAGAATACTCCATCTGCTAATGAAGACCGTGTGATACTTTTAACAGCTCAGGAAAAAGCAGGTGAGTGGACCTTTAGTTGTTAGACTACTTTTGGTAATCTGTCATGGGCATCTCATCATTTTTGATGATAATGATTATTTGAAACCCTACTTCCCATAGTAAACTGGTATTCCATTATGGCAGTTTTTAAGTTTGAAATGAAATCATTGTGTCAATCATTGGAGAAACGTTCAAATTGTACCTGGCAGACGACGGGGAACTGCCTCCTCTGGACATGAAGGCCATCGATGCCCAGAGGGAAGACAGCAGCCAGAGCCATCATGCAGCCCACTGCAGTCATGTTATTAAGGTATGGCTGAGAGTTCTGAATGTACCTGGAGCAAAAGCACAAATACATACATTCATGGAGATAATCATAAACAAACGCATACACAAACAACAGACTCATACCATAGTGAAAGGAATGGATATCAATGGCTGCCTGGAAAAAAGTAAAACTCATTCATATGGAAGTTAGGATATAGAATACATAGATAGTACTTAATGTTTTTTAATTTTGGTCATTCAGCTGTATCATTATCTTATACTCCAACTGAAATTTCAAGTGCTTTCATCGCTTACACTTTAACTGACGCGTCAACTGCTTTCACCTGTTACATGTCAACTGATTTTTTTCTTCAACTTACAGTTGAACTACTTTCAGGTTTTACCCTTCAACTGACATTTTAAGTAATGCCACTACTTACATAACAACTGACACTTCAACAGCTTATGATGCACACAATTTAACTGTCTTCTGTGCTAACTGTGCTTTCAGCGGTTACATATTAACTGACATTGACATGCTTTCATCTCTTAGTCTTCAATTGACATTTAAACAGGACTTACTCTTTAACTGACTCTTTAACTGTTTTCAGTGCCTTATCTTCTGATGACACTTAACGGCTTGGCAAAGTGTGTAGGTATATATGTATGTAAATAACTGTATATATTGTTTTATTAATTTAAATTTAAACTATTCTAAATTTAAATATTTGTATATGTGTTCTATGTGTGAAGCAGCTACTGCTTACATTTCAGTGTGCAACCATTTGTTGTAAAGGGACAAATAAATGACCTTGATGACCTGATGCCTTTTTTAACCAAAGTTTTTAGACTCATATCCTACACTGAGGCAACTGGTTTCAGTGTGCTTTAAAAATGTACCTGTAGATACTTGAAACTGGCTTGAGATAGGGTAATCCATCACAGTGAACATCATGTCTGCTTTTTGAATTTTGGTCTTCAAAGCAACAAGAGAGTCACTCAACCGACTCGTTAACTGAAATTTAATTTGAAATCGCTTACACTTGCTTTTACCAGTTACATGTCAACTGATACCTCACTTGATTTAATTCTTCAACTGACAGTTAAAATACTTTCAGGTCTTACACTTCAACTGACATCTTGACTGCTGTCAGTGTTTACATACCAACTGACACACAAACTGCTTTCTCTAACACTTCAACTGAATTTTCAACTGCTTTAATCACTTACCCTTCAACCACTTTCACTGGTTACACATCAACTGACATTTCAATTGCTTTCATCTCTTACTCTTCAACTTGTATTTCAACGGTCTTCAACTGATGATATTGGGTCGAGATATTAACTGCTTTTAGAGCTTTCCCCTGCGATGACACTTACAGTACCTTGTCTTAATATGACTAGACAAGTATTTTGATGCTTTGGCAACATTGTTTTTGAAACTTTCAGGGCAATAAAGCCTTTGAATTAGTCCTCCTCCACACACACACACACACACACACACACACACACACACACACACACAAATAGAAAAGCAAAAATGCTTTAAAGATTTCAAGTTCAGGGGCACAGTGAAAAAAGAAATTGCACAGGCTGATACAATACACATACACCCACACACCAACACTATCATGCACAGAAGGATATTTGTGTCTGTCAAAGGCTCTATCTCCCAGTGCACACACAAAGCTCCTCACTGTCATCCTCCTGCTGTCAGAGTCAGACTGGCATCCAGTCCAGAGTATTAGCTGTCTGTCAGGAATACAAACTGCAGTAAGTCTGGATTCAACAGTCTGCCTCATACATGCCTTTTTAGGAGTCACTATCAACATTCAGACAGAGCTCTGTAAATACTACATATATTAGATCACATCCAAAATGCATTCATATTAAAGGTGAGGTTTTTTCCCTGGCAAAGGGTACTTTACCAGAGATAACCAAGCTACACTAACTTGTGACTCAGTTAGGTCCAGGTGCCCCTAACCCTTTTACCTAACCTAACTGCTTTAGTGTGTATTAAGTGCTACATCTGTTTTACACCATTCAATTGTCATCTTGCATTTTGCAAAAATTCAATTAACATTTTAAAAAATATTACTTCACTTGCTCTTTAAAACTGATTTGTGCAACTTGATTCAATCTTTTGATCGTTTAATATTTTTGTTACAATACACTTCTGTATTACAGTACCCTCTATTACTGAATGCTTCTTATAGTATACAATTCATACATACATTGTATGTACTGTATGTATATTATATTTAAAACGCTATGTTTCACTGCTTTTTTTCATCTTAACTTTCCTGACACTGTGGCACTTGAAGTTCCCCTTGTGGGATTGATTATTTTTAAGTTAAGTTTAGTTGAGTGAAGTGAAATTGAGTGAAGTGAAGAAAAATGAAGATTTTTTGGCCACTTGCGGGGAGAATAAAGTTTCTTATAAAGGTTAACACCTTCACCAAAACAGTTGCCTATTTACACATCCAGCTGACACAGAGCAATATCAGCATTCATTTAGAGTCGTGCTTGTGTCTAAAGAATGCACCATTTTACGTAAACGCCGTGACAGCAATCTTACTAGGTTGACCTTCCATATCACTTTAAACACAGCACAGTCTGAAGTGAATACATCACATGAACATAAAGGCTGCAGCAGCACAAGATTAAACATGCAGAGATGGAGATAAAATCAGCGTCTTGTTCCATATTCTATCATCATTGCAATAAATGTATTATCTCAATCATCATCTCTTATTTGAAGTTGTTGAGGAGATTCTTTTTTCCTCTTTTGGAGCAAAAGAGGTTAAAAAACCCCACAGTAATCATTTGACCAGCACGCCCTCTCTGTAGCTTAACTTCTCATTCATGCCAACTGTTGAGTAAATGAATGCTTTTCATACAGCATGTGAACTAATAAAAATTAAATGAGAGTCGGAACTTAACATCCTGTCATTTAGTGCATGTTGGACTTTATGAAGCAGGCAGCAGAATTCGCCCTCTAATAATGTTAAATGGTGACACTGATGTGAAAATGTATCAGTGGATTCACTGTTAGAAGCATGGGTGAGCGTCACTCGCGCTCATGACGGTCATTAATTAAGGCTTCAATGCAAAACAAGTTTCAAAATCCATCAGTGAAGCTGCCTGTGAGAGAACAGAAAACTTCCTCCTTGCTGTCATAATGCTTTTATCCCACCGCTCTCTCTCTGTCTCTGTGCTCGCACAGTATTTGCACAAGTATTGCGTCTCTTTCTTTAAATGTCCTGTCATGTCTGAATGAAGCTGTAAGGAACAGTAACATAAAAGACACCTATGTCTGAATGACAAAAAGCCATCACTTTAACAGATAAATGAAGTCAGCAATGTTAAGTATTCCATGTCTGAAAAGGGCCAATATTCACTTTCTTTTTAGCTTTGGTTTGGTTCAAAACTTCATCAATTCTTAAAGAATACTGTATATCTGGCTCTTTAGCTGCTAAATGCTCCACTGTGTTCACCAGCTAGTCTCTAACTGTGTCTGTCTGCTATTTGCTGCTGGGCAGGTAGTGGACAGTGGCTTTTTAGAGCTTTTTCACTGAAAACAGCTGCCTGCTGTTTAGTTTGATGAGAGTGGAGCTTGTGGGCCGTAAAACCAAAACAATGAGCTGAAAGAGGTTAAAACGCTCCTTAGACCTGAGGGGAACTGCATTGCTGTGTAATAATTATCTGTGGGTTTGTCACACAGGCCAACGCCTACACATAACCCATTCAGTCATTTGAGCCATTGTTCATATAAAAATATTGATTTGTGCAACTTTAAATGAACTTGAGTCAAGGTGAGCTATTGTACCTGACATTGCTGTTGTAGATATTGAAGGTGAGGCAGACGATTCCCAGTAGGATTCCCAACCCAGCAAAGACAGACAAAGACACAAAGAGCTTCTGGGACAAATAGCGAAACTCCTCGATGACCACTGTCTGGTCTGCAGGGGGTCCTGAGCCTAGAAAACACAGAGGAGATGATGAAATGGATGCAGAGACTGCAAGGAACAGAGGAGATGAATGAGAGAGATCAAGGAAAACTTGTGAATTAGTAGAGCAGAAAAGCTAAATGCATCCCCAGTGTTTGCACTGACTACTGGCCTAACTATCAGTTTAGTGTCCAGCCATGCCTTAGCCTCCAATGTCCCATTGATGTCTGTAGTGAATCACACAGTCACTTAGTGTGTGGCTCCATTACCAAGGTTCATTTACCATTCAGATCACAACCAGCACTAACGGGTTCACAAGAAAAAAAATGTTCACAGGGTCATAATAGGCAATCTTTGACTTGATATGGCCTCAATGAGCACTTGATGTCATACCACATGCATGAATTGCTACATTGTTGGCAAGTAGGACTTGGTCACCTGGAGATTCAAACCCTGGACCTTTGTATCCCCAGAAAAGGTGACTTACTGACTGCACCACTGGAGAGATGTGGTTTTCCACACACCTTCCCACAACTTGAGGCAATCACACATGTAGGATCGGGGTATTTCTGTCTGTTTAAACTTAAAACGTGTACAACAGTCAAAATGTTGGTGATAAAATTCTGAAAAAAAATCACACATCATTCTGCTGGTTTCGGGTGCATTGTCAAATACCAACATTTGACAAAAAAGAAAATGTGCATACAGTACTAATTACAGCAAGACACTGAATGCGACTTTTTGGAAATTTTGACTGCAATATTGATGAAAACATGAGTTTATAAACCATTCCCCGTTTTGCGAATCATGACCAAACTTTATATAATGAATTGAACAATCTTATCTCTCAAAACGTGGGAACTCATTTTTTTTCTATGGCCACTCCGGGGCTCCATACTGGACCATGTTCTGTCCATGGTTCTTATTTAGACACTCAAATAAAATGGTCAACAGAAAATATAGTATAGTCAATAGGGACTGATTTCAGAAATAGCACAGGATGACTTGAATGGATGGACTATGATAAAGATCAAAGTTTTATTCGTCTTCACAGGCCCTCACTCATGTCACACCCTCACTCAGAGTATGCCATGTGAGAGCAGACTGGACTGGAGTTGTCTGCCTGAATACATTTTCAGGCTTAACTTCATTTCTAATGTAGAAACAATCTCGTCTGACATATATATAATAAAAACAACCCTCAGCACACAGCAATCAATTAATCAATTAGTCTGCATGTCACAGTTTTACAAACATAACCCTGCCCATAGCAATTAAGACAAATAATAGCCATTATATGCAGGAGTAAATCACACAGTCTAAATGCATATACCAGTCACTTCTACAAGGTTGTTATAACAAAGCATATAAAGTACAGAGAAAAAAAGCACTTAGCATTCAGGTAGCTTAGCTGGGGTTCAGAACAGGTTCAGTTCAGGTTCAGATTCAAACTGGTGTTTCTGATATCTGACCAATAGTGTTGCCGCAGCAAATTGTGAATTTCAAAAGTTGTTCAGTTTTGTTACATTTACACCTACACAAAATGCTGAGCAAAGTCAGAAAATAGCATCACATGGAACAGCTCAACTCATGGTGGTGCAGAAGCCTATTTATTCATTGTTGCTCTAAACTGGCCTCTTCAGTGTATCCAAAAATCCATAACTCTCTCTCTGGCTTTTAAAGTAATGAAAGCAAACGTGATATTTCAAATGTAAGTAATGACACAATATCACAATGGGTTTACACTAGGGTTGTCTCAGTCTGGTTTATTTGGCCCTGATCCCAATCCGAGTCCCAAACACTGAGTATCTGCTGGTACTTATATTTACCTAAATGTTGATTAATTATGTATCTGACACACTGAAATAACAGCTGTAGCCTACTTCATCTGACACACCTTTTTCACAAGCTACTTGACCCCAATACTGAATGTTCTGGTTCAAAACTATGAAATTGGTCAGTTTAAATTATTGATATGGTGAATGAAAGTTTATTTTGGAAAATGTGACTCCTGAAACTGACAGACGTGATCCATTAGTGAGAAGAGGTATCACTCTGTTGAACTACAGAAACACTTGCGGTTGTTTGGTGGTGTTACAGACAAGTTTAATTTTGGCCTGCCATCAAGTTACTCACAGAATTAACCTTTCTTAGCGAGAGCTGCCACTGCTGCTGTTTGTCATTGTAACCAGTGAAGTCAACGGTCAGTGCCGGCTAAAACTGAGAAACTGCTACCTGAATGTTTTGCACACTGCTCTTTGCTAATGAGAAAGAGAGAGACTTTTACAGACATACTGAGAAACCAACAAAGACAACGATAGTTTGTGTGGTCCAGGGTGAATTGGTCATACACACATGGCCAAAAATATTGGCACCCTTGCATCTTATTAAAATATTGCACCATTTGCCCTGAACAGTGCTGAAATTAAAAAATCTTTCTATGTTTCTATGTTTGTCTATGTTTGGTTTGCAGTGGAATAAAACAAAAAAAAGGTGTGAAAATAACAGAATTCATGGATGGATGAATGGATGTACTGTAATATGAAAATATATTTCTTTGGTTGCACTTTCAAATATTTTTGCACAGGGATATGCACAGAGAAACAGCTGAGGGAGCAGTGACATGGCTTAGAATACTGTTCTTTAACTCCACTGATCTGTGCATGGGCTGATTATGTGGCAATGGGCCCCTGAGAACAGACATGTAAGAATTTTGCATTTTTGCGTCTCTTTGTAGTTGTTTGGCATCTCTTGGTGGTCGTTTATGTGTCTCTTTGTAGTAATCTCTTTGTAGTATGCCATGTGGTGTACGCCATGACTGCTTCTGAATATCGGTAAGCTCAGTTGTTGCTAGTTTGAACAGTTTTGCTCAGTTCAGTATGAAACTAGGTCACCGTTAAGGTTAATGGCTCAGCAACCACCTATCCATATCCTCTTTCCATAACAGAATTATCACATTGTGATTGTTTCTGTGGCTTTCACTGTCTTTGAGTAGGTTTTTAGCTAGGAAGCAACACACTGTGCCAAAGGCTATCAATTGCACATCAGGTACAGTAGCCAGCATGTGCTGATCTGAGGGAGAAAAGATGACACATTAGCTGCTTTACTGGAGAGTTAACACATGTCCTCGCTGGTAAATAGGACACTGGCAAATCATGACAAGTGAATCCATAATGATGCATGTCAAGACTAACAATTTGTGTGCTTATAAACAATTGGTTCTGATGTTTTCATATGTGCCATATGCTGCCACTGTGTGTTGCCCTTGCAGAGGAACTCTAGAGGAGTACCTCTGCATATGTATGTTGTATAAAGCCTTTTGTGGCTCCAGAGGGAGCTGAGTGAAATCTGATAAATTGCCTCAAGTGATGTCACTTGAGTCAGTGTTGGCTGGGGCTGAAGACTACAAGTGTGAAAATGAAAAAAACATTTTTTTTTTTAGCTTACCAGACCGCTCTAGCCCACTCCTCATCTCTGCCTGATGCTAGAGGCTCCAGGCTATGTTTGCCACTACTAGAATAACATCCAAATCACAGGTTTTGACAAGGGAGAAGAATGTGTGGAATAAAAAAAGATAATTTTTCTGGTTCTGCTGCATCAAGTTTTGTACCTTTTTTGGTCCAACTGTCCACTGTGAGAGTTATAGGAGTGGAGTGGTAGAAAATTCTTGAAATGTATATGCAAAATTGCTGAATCACTGTTAAATCATCTGTTGAATAACTCAAAAAGGGGCATTGCCACCTTTGACATAAGAGAATGTTCAGGCTGTCCGGTTGTAAAGGTGGGGATGGGATAAGTAAACAGACTGTTCTCTGGTACCAGAATACATTATTTAAGACGACAGAGACTGACCAGAGAGTTTCTTTATTCATCAAGTGCAATGCTAAATTGGTGGAGTACTTTTTTAAGAGTAACTCCTGTGCAGCTGCATTAGACACACCCTCAAATTGTCAGACAACCAGCGTTATCAGACAATAACATTGTGTCAACGACAACACTTGTATTGCGTGATAGGCCATGATCACATACAAAATGAGTGATCATGGAGAATTGGAGGGGACAGAAGTTTGGCTTCTGCAGCACTTCACCATGTCTGTGAAGGTTGACAGTCATGGAACACAGCAGGTCGGCCTTCACATCATAGCGTGAAGGCCAAGATGGTGAGGGAAAGTTGTGTTTTCAAATGTATCGCCATATATGTGGACACAACCTTACACTTTCTGCTACTCAGAGCTCATAGTCCCCCATGGGAAAATGACTGTGAGCCACCCACACACAGCATGCTGTAAGTTGACACTTACCCTCTCTATAACTGGAGCACCAGATATGATGGTTGCAAAAGGCAGAGCTGTCAGAGAGACCCATCCTTCAGAGAATAGAACTCCTTGGATGATTTTACCATGAAAACACTGAAAATATTAGCACAAACTTGGTGTATCAGCATGCAGCTATAGATCTTTCACATTTGGAATTTACATTCCATTTACAACATGGGCTCTGCATGGCAGAGCACGTGTGAGAATAGAACTGTGTGTGCGTCAGTGTTGCCTACTTAGCAGCGGTTTTAGAGCATCATACGCTTGAGCAATGACAAAGGAGCCCCAGGCGATGCAGTGTAAGATCTGTGAGCCTTGGCATGTTTGAATGAGATGTTAATAGCAACCATGTTGCCATGGAGTCTTAAGGTCAGAATAGTAACAGGAGTTTCTTTTGTCTCACAAATGTGTTGCTACGGAGGCTGCTGGTTGGTATGCAGTTGAGGATCTTATGTGTCACACTTCAGAGTCTGATGCAGCAATGACTTTTGAGAATCTTACTTCAAAAGCTCAGTGTTATTCACACGGCAGCTATTTTTGATTCATGTCATATTCAGGGAACACAACACAAAAGACTGCGAGGCAGATGGAAGCAATGCCAGGAGAAGAAATCTTTTAAAGCAAAAAGTGGATACAAACTCCGTCAGTCTGTAACATTGGCTATATTTTGTAGTTATCACGAAAGGCCTTCGAGGCGGCCTTGCCACGACAAGCCATATCAGGTGGCAGGGAGAAGGACCCAAAATGCAGACAAGTAGACAGGAGCAGTCCAAGGATTTATTTAGGGAATACAAAACTCACACAAACTCAGGGACAGACACGCAGGGAATCCACAGGGGCGACACACGAGGGGAACGTCCAACACAAGAACATCGGCAATCAAAATCCAAGTGCAGGGAAATGCAGACATGGAAACGCAGACAATGACGCCACCGAGAACAAAGGGAGAGGACCGGTATATATAGGGGAGGAGACAATGAGGGAAACAGACACAGGTAAGTAACAAGACACAGGTGCAATCAATCAAAAAAGGCGGGAAAAGAACAAAGACAGGAAATAAACAGCACACAAAGAAACAAGAACAGTAATTTCAAAGTAAAACAGGAAACACAAAACCAAAAAACACACAAGTCCACACTAAGGTCCTTGGGATCATGACAGTAGTCAGCTTCATCATGCTGTTAGCTTATCTCCAAACCACTAAAGTTAGATTTTTACCATTTGTAGCACACATCATGAAAGCATAAGGCTAGTTACTTAAAAAATGTAATCTATTACTTGTTACATATTTCTTACTAATTAGTCAACAGCGAAAGTAATTACAGTTTTGGCCCAGATATAAGACAATTTTTTTGTTCTGTAGATTACATCAGAAAAAATGGGGGTCGTATTATATTTGAGGACTTGCATTTACATGTCTGAATGAAGTGAGTACTACCTGTCTCTGTGTTGCCTGTTACATTAAAGGATGATAGGATAGAAACATTATAAAACATCCTCTGGGAACCCCAAATATTGCTACTAAATGTAATGGAAATCTGTCCAGAAGTTGTAAAGGTATCTTGTTCTGGAAAAAATTATGTAGTACTGTATGTACTATAAGAGGGCAATGACTCTCTTCCTGCAAATAATAAAAATATCAACTAATAAGAAAAGCAAAATGTCATTAGTGTACATAACTAACGGGTCTTTTCAGTGGGCTGAGGCATAGTCTAAATTGTAATTCATCTTTAGGGCCTGTGTCCACATAACGTTGTTTGAAATAGTGCCGGGATGAAGTGCTTGAGCGTTGAGAGAAAAAAATGCTAACTTAAGGGAGTGACTACACATTTAGCGACAAGCTTACAATGCGTAGGGTGATACTAGCACAACACTCACCAGCAACATTCAGCTCAGGACAGACAGACACGGCCAGAACAAGTTTCTCATTTTCTTGGTTACCAGGGTGACGAGCCCCATCTAATATATAATTCTACAGAGAATAGCAGAGAACAGAGAACAAAAAAGGCAGATCGCTCTGAAAAAAGGACGCTGGGTGCAGCACTTTTTCTCTAGGCGCAGCTGCATACGCTCTCTCCTCATTGGAAACAACTGAAAAACGATGCTGGCGCTAAGAAAAAATGCTGTATGGACACAGGACCTTAGCCATGTCAGAGGCATGGCTCTAGGGATGGAAATGTTGGTATGTTGGTTAGTCGATCCACCACTTTGATCCAGACTGACATATCTCAACATCTTCTGGATGGATTGGTGCACAATTGTTTACAGACATTCATGTTCCCCAGAGGATGATTCCCACTGTCTTTGGTGATCCCTTGTCTCTTCTTCTAGCACCACCATGAAGTTGACATTTTTGGCTTTTAGTGAAATATCTTGACAATGTTTTGATGGATTGCCATGAATTTGGTACACACATTGATTTCCCCCAGGATGAATTGCCATCACTTTGGTGATGCCCTGACTTTTCATCTAGCACCAGGGATGGAAAGACTCCTAGAATATTCTACTCAAATAAAAGTACCGTTACTTTAAAGAAGAAGGAGAAAATAATGTATATGATGCTGATGTTATATGATAGACCTATTAAACTAAAGAAGACATTTAGGCTACCAAATAAAGTGCATTTACATGTCAACATGTACACATCACACCACAGAGCCCTTATGACCAAACCAACGATATATTCCTTTTCTATAGACGGCACTTTTTTTTGCTCGCTCATTCTGAGTGCATAATATAAGCAGTCCACTCAGCCTCTCTGTTCCACTGCGCTCCTCAAAGCTTTAGAGCATTTTGAGCTGGAAGACGCTCTGCAGTCACATCGGGGATTATCAAAAGCAGCAGAAAGGCCTCACAGACCTCACTGTAGATAGAAGTTCCTCAGTGAACGTAGAAGTAACTGCTGGAGGATCCATCATGAGCATTTTAGTATTTAGCATGTTAGCCAGACCCAGCGTGGACCTGTTGGTCACGCGACATTGTGGGTGTGTCCTTTTTTTAATCTATACCGAGGTACAATAATGCTAACCTTTACCCATAATGATGTTATTCTTTATCATATTGCATTGTTATAGTGTTCATAAACTGCTAGGCCCGGCCCGGTTGTGACTGCAACCCCCAGAGAGTGCAGAGTGTCACCACTTTTTCATGTGACTTTTGTTTTTACTCTGTAATGGATGTGACTTGAAATGTAGTGAAGCACAATACTGATAAAAATACTGAAGTAAAAGTA
Organism: Macquaria ambigua; assembly: GCA_008360985.2. Taxonomy (NCBI): domain Eukaryota; kingdom Metazoa; phylum Chordata; class Actinopteri; order Centrarchiformes; family Percichthyidae; genus Macquaria; species Macquaria ambigua. The sequence continues at coordinate 21,570 of VMKM01002979.1, forward strand.
AGATGAACACAAAAACACTACTCTTTTTTAACGAGAGTAAATGTAATTTGTTATTTCTACCCCTATCTAGCACCATCATCAAGTCAAAATTTCAACAAGCTAAACTAAGATGGTTAACATCAGCATGTTAGCATTGTCATTGTGAGCATGCTAGCACACAGATGTTAGCATTTAGCTCAAAGCACCGCAGAGCCCAAGTACAGCCTCACAGAGCTGCTAGCATGGCTGTATACTTTTATTCCTGTTGAAAGATAGCAACATAACATTAGCAGTAGCTTATGGTAACAAAAGTGTATACCGCACTCTCATGATGTACATTTTTAAGGACTACATGATTTTCCCGGTGTTTTCTTTTGCATTTTCCATGAAATATTTCTCACCCTGTTTACAACAGCAATGCCTTGTCAATAAAGCAAAGTGTTCTGCAATAACAGAGTAAGGGCCTGTGTCCACAGAACGTTTTTTTCTGGCAGAAAAGCGCTGGCAGGGCACTGGGGAGCGCTGGGATAAAGTGCTTGAAATGCTGCACGTGGGTTTTGTTTCTATGACAACAATATTTTCTGAAAAGTTCAGAGATTTTCAACTAGAAGCGCTCAGAGCGGCCGCACAAAAAAGGCGGAGCACTCTGAAACAAGATGCTGCAGCACTTTTTCTCATTGGGAACAATTGAACAATTTTCTGGCGCTCAGAAAAAACGCTATATGGACACAAGCCCTAAGGATCCAGAATCATAACTCATAAAGATTATGCACCGTGCATGGGAGTGGGTGTGTTAGCTGAAGGCAGATACAGAGTGCAACTGTGCATTTGTGTGGGTTACAGAGAGCGAGTGAGCGTGCGTGCGTGAGAGAGTGTGTGTGAGTGCATGTGCGTGTGTGTGTGTGTGTGTGTGTGTGTGTGTGTGTAAGCGAGTGTCCTTTAGGAAAATGTGTTCTCTAACACTAATACCTTCCCCTGCCCTTGACGGTGGAATCGGGACAGTATGTTACCATGGCGACTGGCCCCATAATGGTTACCACGGCAATATGAGAGAGAGGCAGCAATGCAGCAGTGGTTGTCAAGGAGACCGAAAGATTGAGGGAGGAGAAGAGAGGACATTGTGAACAAATACTGGGAAATAAAAGTGAGGCAGAGGAGGAGAGATGAGAGGAGAAAGATACAAACAGATGAGAAGTTAAAGAAATGATTAGGGAGGAATAGATTGGGAAGGGAGAAGTAGAGAAGGAAGAAACAAGGTAAGAGAGAAGAAGGGAAATTGGATTTGGAGGAGAGAACTAATATGTCTTGAATTAAACCCAGAGCTATGACACATCAACATGTAGCAACCAATGCACAACCAAGTCCTGGTCATCTTGAGGAGGCCTAATTCTGTCATGTCACCGCCCTGGCTATTTTTGGTATTCACAGCCAGGAAGGACGCTGCTGACCAACCATAGTGACGGGGAGGAAGGAGGACATCTTGATGAGTGCTTGGGGGTGACTGGCTGTCACGCACATGAAATTCGGCTCATCCACTGTCCGAAAGCATCTGCTGACTTCCAAACACAGTCCAGATGGCCCAGACAGCCTCACTGGAGGCAGCATGGCCGCAAGGTCAAACACCAAAAACACAGGCGGCCGGCACTTCCTCCGGCCCTCCCACGGGTCTTGTCATACCAGAGCGACAGGCCACTTGTATGACCTTCCTGTCTGTTGGCTTGCTTACAAAAACTAGTTTCTGGCACAAAGCCAGCAAGTATCAGCGCTTACAGCTTTTCAGTGACAGCAGACGAGAGTGACGTCAAACACTACCAGGGGACATTACAGCTTGGCTCATGCCTTCACAGCTAAGATGTTGACAAACACTTTAGAATTAGCAGCTTAGTTTTCAGAGGACTGGTGGGGAAATGGCTTGCTGTGATCATGGGATTATAGGAAGCAACACCTTTTTAAGCTACTTTCAAATCACTGAAAGTTGATTTTCATACTGTACTGAAATAAATAGAAAGATTTGGTTGTTTAGAGCATAGGGAAATCCAACACACTGTAGAATGTGCTTTGGAAAATGTTTATCAGTTATATAAAATACACACAATTTGTTGGGAGGTACTAAAGGGACATTCTACAGCAATGGAATGGTGTTTTAAAATACTGTAAATTCTCAAATAAAAGCCAGTATTCAAAAATGGCAAAGTAGAAATGATTGATGATGTTGAAATGTATATTATGTTGAATTTATCAAGAGAACAGGTACACATGGAAGGAATGTGGAGTTTGTATTAAAAGCAAATTAAAACAGGAGCAGATCAGATGACAGGGAGACGTCTTACTAAAATATAACAAAATATACCTACAAACAAAGGGGAAAATTACAAATAACGGCCTGGTTCTCTCTTCTGTTGAGGTCAATTCTGGACACCATTTGAGAATTTACAGCATATATAAAGGGCATTTGTAATGCCTTGTAAGCACTGGTATGGTCCTTCGAAATAACAAGTGATAACAAGAACAATGTAATATTATTTCCCAAACAACGCTTCCACCCCTTCTGCCAGTCAGTAACCAATGTTTCACCTTGTTTAGCTCTGGAAGAGTTGCCCTCCCCCACCCACCTCCCCCACCTTGAATCAATCAATGTCATTTTGGGACTACAGGAAATCAAATCAGCTCTGTCTGAGACAGCACTTGTGACAGACAGTTGAACAAACACGCAAACAGAATTAACAACGGAATGTCGATCCATATCCATCCCCCCTCCCTACCATTGACCATTGCATCACTCGGCTTTGTTTTCCATTTCACAGACTTGCAACATCCTCCACAGATTTCAGAGCATTAACCACAGTTAGATCTGCATCTTGTCAGTGCTCAGGGAGGCAGAACTGACATGGAAGCACACAGAGCTCCCCTGTGTACTGATTAGGGAACACAATTTCATTCCACAAAGTCAAGGTCACAGGGCCCAATCCCATTACACCACCACCTAGATTGCTCCTGTTTTGTTTTGTTTTGTTTTGTTTTGTTTTGTCAACTAGCATCTTCAGTTTATTGCATTGCTGTCATGGCTTTGAACTGGTTCTCATGTTTAATTAGTAAATGAAATGTAATTGTGAGAGAAAACAGGAGATTAGAAAGAGTGCAACAGACAGTGATAAAGAGATAAATAAAGGGGCTGAGGAAGATAAATGTCCCTCACCTATCCACTTGTCATTCCCATACCAGGACAGATTGCCTTTAGTGCTGTCGTAGTATCCAATCTTCTTATAGCTCCCTCCTGTGAGAAAGAGAGACAGACAGAGAGAGAGAGAGAGAGAGGGTCACACCAGGCTGTAATGTCTCTAACTCTAATGAATGTTCCACCAGGTATACGTAGGTATCTAGCAGGCAGTATCAAAAACTGTCAAGTAGGTTATGTTGGCATTGAATATCTGGACAGATAGATTATCTTGTTTACGTCTTTGATCAGATATTTCCTGATTTATATTTCCAATTTCAGACTGTGTGTTATTTAGACAACCTTCTTGCACTGCTAACCTGTGTTTAGACAACATTTAACATTTAACAGAAGGGTTTTGAAGAACAAAAAGGGTTGTATTTCTCAACCAACCAATCAAGCACAGTATTAAAAAAGTATCATTTTGGTAGTGGAATTGAATCTGAGGTATCATATCAGCACTAGTAACAACAACTTCAAACAAATCCAGTCTAAGTTATATGTCTATCCCAGTTAGTGATTAAATACAATTTTGATAAAATCTGAATTTAATTTAATTTAAAGAAAGTGTGACGCATTTTGTGAAATTACGCTCCTTCACTTTCTTTCTGATCGTGAGATGAGAAGATTAATATCGATCTCATGTCTGTATGTTAAGAACAGAGCTAGAGTCAGAATGTGGTTAGCCTAGCTTAGCATAAAGACTGGAAGCAGGGGTTAGCAGCTAGCCTGGCTCTGTCTAAAGTTCAAAAATACAGCAACGCCTCTAAAGCTCACTGATGTTACATGCTGGAACTATTTCTTGATGAACAACAGTTTAGTACTTCTGTACAGTGTCACTGGCTATAGCGCAGATTGCCAGATACGGTGAGCACAGGTTTCGGTTTTGGTCTTTGTACAGGCTGTTGTCTACCAAGAAATAGTTCCATCATGTAACTGCACATAAACCACACATTGTCATGTTACATTTCTGTAGCTTCAGATACAAGCTTTAGTGGTGTTGTTAGGTGTTTTTTTTAAACCGACTAGGTCTTTCCCCCTGCTTTCAGTCTTTATGCTAAAGTAGGCTAACCACATCCTGACTTCAGCTCTGTACTTGACACAAGATATCCATCTTGTCATCTCACTCTCAGAAAGAAAGTAGGTGTATTTCCCAAAAGGTTGAACTATTCCTTTAAGTGCCATGTCATCTCGTGGCCCATTTCTTGTTGGATTATAAAACCCATACAAAACATCAATAATGTTTACAGTACACCAGCTTCCCTTGTACAAAGACACAGCTTCCAGTTGTGCTCACCTTCAGTAAGTATACAGTTTTGGGTTACTTCAAATACAAATGTCATTTGTTTGACATCTGTGTCTTTTTTTCTTCTGGGAAATCATGACAGACAGATGTCCTGCGCCCTTGTCCTTTCACTCCAAGAACCAATACACTTTATGAGATATTTCATTAATGAAATCCAGGCCAGAGGGATCCTTGCAAGTCTCTTTTAATGAAGAAAAAACATACCCATATGAGAAACTGGCCTGCAATCAGCTGTAGCACATTCCTGTGGTTTGCTGTAATAACACTTTAATGCCCAGGGGCATCACACCACCAAACACTGGACTTCACTGCTGATTGTCAAGTAATCATTAGGTGTAATTCCTACCGTCAACTAACAGGACTCTACTAAGAAGTACTGATTATCTCTCAACAACTCTCATCACCTGTGTACACTGCTGTAGTGGTGATAAAGAGCAATAATCGTCATCATACAGCAAACAATCCTGGTGGTTCTTTACTGACATAAAGAGCTGATATTTATTAAGACATAACCTGCCATTATAACAGTATACCTGAGGTCCCTGCCCTCCACAACTACACACAGTCTGTAAAACCTGAAAATTTGGCTAGTGTTATTCTACATTTTTAGCCACACTAGCAGCGGGACACCATGGATGGCAATGTTGGTTGGTCGGTCCACCACTTTGGTCCAGACTGAAATATCTCCACAATGACTGGATGGATTACCATGAAATTTGTTACAGATATTTAAGGTCCTCAGAGCATGACTTCTAATGACTCTGTCTGGCCTTTTATTTCTGATGTTGATAAACATCTATTATGTTGTCTTGCACTCCACAGTATGGCTCAAATGCAATAGTAGAACTACATCTACTACTATCAGTAAGCTAGTAAGCCACAAACTGTTACACGGCCTGTGTAGACACTGAAAAACTATTTACATACTAACTGGTAGTATGTAAATACAGTTCAATGAATTCAGGATGCCTGCCAGATGAATTATCTAGGCATTAATACCAATGAAACATGTTTGGTGCAGACAAGGAGAAAGATAGAGGGATGCAAGAACATCAGCCTGACAGAGCTGTGAGGAGGATGGGATTGTCAGTGGTCAGAAATTAACAATTTTTAAAGAAGACTAAGCACAAAAATAATCCATTGGTGAGTGCTTGTTGTACTCTTTTTAGAGTTCAAACTGATTTAATAAGTAGTTTACATGAAGTCAGCAGTGATTGGATTTATTTTTCATTTCTTGTGGTCATGTAGAGCTCCCATTTTGCTTAACAGAAAACAAAATATAAAAATGTTTGGAAGATAAATGAATGTCTTTGATGCTAGCTTGCCAAATAGGATGATGATTTCCCTGCTAAAAATGAAACAGGACTCTGAAATTTGCATCTCATCTGAACAGTTCTACATTCTGCTAAGTTCAAGCCAACAGGGTGGCAAAGGGAAACCACTTGCCCACCACTGAAGAAACATGGGTTTAACTTACCAATCTCACGTCTGACATTTTGTCTTTTCATGGCAGGAAAAACACAGCTGTAACTAATAACATTAATGCTGTTCCATTCAGGTGTCCCAGTCAGCCATAGCAGTGAGCAAGTATAGACAAAACCAGGGCCCTCAAAGTTAAACACCTTGGAGTCCAGCCATTATTAATGGTGTTAGTTACACCTGTGTTTCACAAGTACTTTCACATTACTGATTAGTTGGGACACCTGCACAGAGGGGGGTGGGATGTGGGGAAATAGTGTGACCCTCCTGGTGGAGTCCCTCGCCCAGCAGGTGACAACGCATGTATCAGAAGTATGGAAAGATGTCTGTGTACACCCACCCCAGGACAACAGAGGAAGCTAGCAGAATGCTAGACAAATACACCAAAAAGATCGATTTTGTCAAGACAAATGGGAAGAACATTCTCCACATCAACAAGCACAGACATGCCATTCTTGGATTTGATAATTACTGTTGGTCTCTATCTACTGCAGGTCAGTTGTGGCTCATTAGCTCATTAGCATTAGCAGGCAGAATGAATCCAGGATAATACACCTGGTCTTGATTGTTTCAGAGACCTTTACAACCTCAGAAGAACAAAATTGTGAGGAAACTCTAAGTAGCTGTCGTCTTTGGCATGTGTCTTGTAGAAGAGTAAACCTGCATGAAATCATATCTTTAAACAATATTTTTGATACCACTATTTAATCAAGTTACCCCATGTAATGTTCCAGGGTTGCTAATACTGCAGAGCCCATAGAGAATCAAAACCCAACTCTGTAGCTCTTCGCAGCATTTAGCTGTTTTAAATACACTGAATTGGTTCTCCAGCCTGCACATAGACCCTGACGTTGGGTTGGAATAAAAAGCTGCAGTCTCATCAATAATACAGGATGTGACATCATTGTATTACAGATCTGATGATATGGGGGCCTTTACTTCCCAGAACACTGTTACTTCCTGGAAAACAGTACATCTTCGGTGTTGAGCTCATCCAGCACTAGTGAGTGTAACTAAAAAGTCCAACCAATAAAGTCATCATAATTTTTTAACAAGTCCGCAGCTGCACCCATCCTAATAAATCACAATGCCTCTCTCTTCATAACAGGTAGCCCATTGGTTTACTCTTAAGATTACGCCTACACTGTCTTCTGTTCTGCCCCAAAATCCTGGTTAAGAATTGCATCACTTTAAGGAAGTCATAGGCCAGTAATTACCAGTTTCCGATTTGTAATTAATGTTCATATCAACATCCAAGTCATAATTATGGCAACAGACCACGTATACTGTAATTGTTTTGTTGAAAAACATTCAGTAACATATCTTTTAGTTTTGTTACTAGACACAAAAACTGCTTCAAAAAAATCCTAAATAGTTGCAACCAGCCAAGTGTCTTCAGTTTCAGGAGTTAGTCAGTTGCGCTTCCATAAGTAATGCTACAGGAATAAACATTCATATATATATAGTTTGTGCATTTTTGGCGTATTTGTTTAGCACCTGGCATTTCCTCAGAGCTCTGACTGGCCTAGTGTCGATCATCATGAAGCTCTGATAGCTTGATGCCATTAGTGTAAGTGTTGATGCAATTTGTTTATTTTTTAAAACACAATCAACTCCGGTAAGGGTAGTTGTGATATTATGATGTGCTGCTAGCATGTTTTCTTTTTTAAACACTAACCATGTCCCTTGCTTGTGAACATATCTGCAATTTTGCTGCACTTCCCTCCAGAGCTTTTCTCCTTTTAAAGCGCTCCCTCTCAGCTACACCATTTCTCTTTCTAACCCTGTCTCTTTCTCCTGCGCTGTCCATTGTTTCTCCACACTGATTGGTCACATGCACTCCATGCACTGACTGAACGTTGTGTTGATGTGTATGAGCATGGGACCGATGTGATGACAGGCAGAGATCATACCATCAGGTATGAAAAGCAGGCAGGGGCTGACAGTGTACAGGTCTGAGTGACTGTAGCTGCCCCATGTTGGCTTCGCCTTGGTTTTCCCATTTCATTTTGCGTTTTTATCTTAGGCCTGACACTCTGTGCCAATCAGCTTCTCCCGGTGCTCTCGATGGGCAGTCCGGACTTGCATTGTGAGTTAGAATTGTGGACTCAGAGAAAGTGTGCATGAAATGCTCCAAAAGTCATCCAGAGAGCCCTCAATGCAATCAGAGTTAGTTATGCAATATCTGGAGTCTGGTCAGATCTCAACCAGGCGTAAATGCAATCCACTTGTGGTGTCCATGCAACATCTGTAGCCCCAGACTGTATTTCTATTTTTTGGGCTGTAAACGTGGCTATAGAATCCTCTACTGTACGTAGCTACAGATTCTCCCTCCACCCATACTGTACTACAGCACATGACTGAGCAGCATCTGCCTTTAGAGGAACACAAACCTCCACTACTTCCTTGAGCTTTTCAAAGCCTTACAACAACTACTTACTACTAGAACTTGCAGACTGCAGCAGAGCCAATTAATGTTTATGTTGAGAAGCTGACAAGAGGCTTGAATGAGCATTTTATTTCCATGTCTATCTTTCCACTTAGCTTAGATTCGACCAAAGAACTGCCCAGAGCCAGCACTGTTCCAATTACCATCAAACAAACTGCAGCTCATCACTGACCCTCCCATTGCGGGATGACCGAGGCCAGCACCAACAAAGAAAATCGGCAAAACAAGCTTAATTTTTAATCAGTCCCAGAACACAGAGAGCCTCCAATAGTCACAGATCTCAGCACTGTCAGAGAAACACAAAGCACAGGCAGACTGAATAGAGAACACAGGCTTAGTGATCAAAAGGCAGCCAGCCAACCAGAGCCTCACGCCACTACAGATAAGACACTACCATTGCCATGTGATCACTCAGCCACCTCTATCCTATTCCATGAAAGACACAGCAATGCAGCCATCCAACATGAAAACTGGTAGGTCTGTGGGTTAATTTAGAGTAATCACAACACAGACACACTATTAGCCTTAGTTTAGACTTTTTTGAGTCAATAAATTGTACAGTTGTACATTGATTCTGATCCCAGTCTATATTGTTCATTCTAGCAGGGAAAATGCTGCCCTATATACAAAAAAACAAACAAAAACCAACATTTAAAATCTATGACGTTGCCTTGAATTCTAAGCCCCCAAAGTCAGAAGGTAACTTCATGTTCAGACCTGGAACTATTGGACAATTTTGCGAAACCCTGGATTATATTGAATGATGTTATTTTTTGCTTTTTTTTACATCCAGTGCCAATGTTTTCAAAATTCTCTCTCTCTACAATGTCTCCGCATGAAAACCACAGTATGCAAAGATCATGGTTACAGTTAGTGAAAGGCAAATGGTAACTGCAGGCATATGATGGGATATGAACTCTGACCCCTACAATCTGGACTTTCTGCCTTTCCACAAATCATGAGGTGTTGAATCGTATAATACAGACTCAATACAGACTTAATTCCTAGAGATAGTGGGCTGACTGTTGACATTAAAATGAGGGTTATGTATGTAACTATGGTTCTATGAATTCTGAATTACTACAAAATGATTATCTAGGCCAGGGGTCCCCAACTGTTTTTGACTCAGGACCCAAATCAGATTTGAAATTTTCCATAACCACAGACATCTCTTTGCTATTGGATACTTTTTTATGCAGGATGTGGATTCTAATGAAGACTTATGAAAGAACATAGAAGTCTACAGTCACTGCTATACAACGTACAGTAAGACTCCTACTGTACAACAAAATATTGACCCTGATGTTCATTTGAACTTACCATGTTTAATGAGATGGTAGTGCTTGCCCGTCACACTGCGGACTAAAGCCTGGATGATTTCATGCAAACAAGAGCACTAAATCCAAGTAAGTGCCATGACAGCTGAATCAGCTGTTTAACTACACTGACTGGCCGATCCACAAAGGCTGCATCACAGTAGAGTCAATTATCTGGTCAAATGTTTTGCTAACTTGCTAGCTAATCACACATCACAGGATATTTCTGGGTTTGAATGAACGAAGGAGGCGTCTTCAACCTAAAACGAGGTGTTAAGTTGTAATTTCTCCATTGTTAATCACTTTACATAATGTTTCTTTAAACACCACTGATGCCAAGGAATGGCAATGAGGATAAGCAGACTTTAGTGAAATGGCAGATTGTGTTCTGTGTTTCATGAAAGCTAATTTGGCTGGGCATGAGAGAGGCTTTTCTGAAATTGTCCAACTTTCAATAAAATATTCAAGGGAGCCATTAACTTTTTATGCAGAAGTTCATTTTTTTCTATACTTCTTGTGGCACATGCAAAAAGAACAGTCTTGCTTTGTCAAAGACATCAGCTACATGAAATATACAAAATATGTTCTTCTTACAAACATACAATACTTTGCACATACACACAGTCTGAGTTTGAAAACCTTACATGGCAAATGCTTCAAACACTGCCAAAAGTATATGCATATATGAATATATTTATCTGGATATATATTTACGATTTGATGGAAAGGACAAGATCAGCGCACATTGTATCTAATAAGCTGATTATTAAAATGAATTCCATTTTAAAACAGGGACGTGCTGTGGCATACCTTGAAGCTGTTCAATAAGAGTCCAGGCCATTCGAGAACCTTGAGCGTCAAATACAACATGACCCTGAAAGGAAAAGGTAGAATTTTAATGTATAATATCCCCCCTGTCCTTCACACAGTGCACCTCTCTCAACGTCTCTCTCTCATATTACTATCCAGAACTCTCAACCCTTTCTCACTTTCTGCATCTCCTCTCTCCTCTCTGGGTTTTGTACTTACTGAAACTCCTTCGAAGGAGCTGGTGTTCATGGCTCGGTAGATCTCAGCTGTGATATCTCGGTTGTTGTAGTTGAAATCTTCTAGCCGGTGACCCTTGGCCTTTAGGGGCCCTACGGTTTTGTTGAGGGCCAGGGCTAGAGCCCACACAGCGTCATAGGCCAGTGGGGCCTCCTGGAAACCGCCTGTCTCCTCTGGATTTTTACCACCAAGTTTAGACATCAGCTGGGCTAGAAACTCCTGGGAGGTCTGTAGAGGAGAGAACATGACAAGAGATAGTGCTTGGTTACACATGGATGATGTTCAGTCCATTAAATTGGTACATCTGGATCAGTTGGTCTGTATGTGTTGATTGCACATCAGAACATTTACAGTTTTGAGTGATGTAAAATGGTGATATCATTCACTCTCAAAGGTGAACTAGTTCTCCCTTCTGAGACTGAGTAGGCACCTTCATAAATAACTCAAGTGCTACTCTGAGGTAGGTATTTTTTGTTTTCTTTAACTTTGAGCATGATTCTAAGGAGTGATCTTCAAAAATTAAAAAATTGCAGGCCCTGGTGTCCCCAACCTGTAAGATGTGTTACTTGTTACTTGACAGGCCTAGCAACAACAGAAGTCACCTTCGTTTTCTCTTCTAAATAAGTTTGGCTGACCTGGAGGTTTGTGTTCAACCTGTGTGATCGTCCAACTGCTTGTGTTTGTTGGCTTGTTGGACCAACAAATACATACAGCAATTAGTTTGGCACAATAATAAAACCCAAGTTGTAATAAACCGTAGATTTTGGTTAGGTTTTAGCTCAGGGTATGATTGAAACGAACATGTCTAATACAGAGGGGCAAGAAGAAATAATTGTTCAAATTGTAACTATGGCAAATACTTTTATCTTGAAGGCATTCATGGCGTTTCACCTGTTTGTACATACAAAAAATGACAGAAGTAGTGAAAAATGAAAAAGAGAACCTGCGAGAGAAGTTAAAATCCTTGCTACTTTTTTGCCTCCACACACCTGACCAATCGCTGCGTAAAGTGGACGTGATTGTCAGATGGTTGCTTTCTGAAATTTCACAAAAATTGTTGGACGCATCCCCCCCAATTCTGATGTCAGAAAGGTGTGGGGGAAGAAAGTTTTAGACGCTGTTTCGACCATCCGAAAAGCAGTTGCTTTGAAGCATACTGATGCTTTTAGGCATAAAAACAATTTGCTTAGGGTTTGATCACGGTTTGGGTTAGGGAAAGATTGTGGTTTGGATTAAAAACATCTACTTTGTTAAGATTACTTTCGTCATCATAGTTAAAATATGACCAACTTGGTTAAAGTTAGGGAAAGATTGTGGTCATGGTTAAAAGAAACCAACGCAGGCTGTTGGTTGGAGGGAAACAAGGAAACAAACAGTAGTCCCCTGTGTCAAAGCCAAACATGCCTTTGCTCCTGACAGTCATAATTCACACGGGCACCAGATTGCTTGTCAGTTAAATATAAACATAGGTTGTGTGACTGATCACAACCTATGTTCACAAAACAACACTGTAGTGCTTTCTAGCACACTCCTATCCACAGTCTAAATAAAAAATGGTGTAACAACCCAATTAGGCCTCATTTCAAGACCAAACCCGTTGGAACTTGTTGACAAGCCATTCCAAAGGCTCAGTCAAATGTGGACTCCATTTGTCTGAATTTAGAGGACATAAGTGCTTCCTGTCTAGTATCCCATAATCAAGCATTGGTCAGTTGTTAAGTTTCAGTCTCCATGAGGCTTGGGGCAGGAGCTTACAATAATGCTATGGTGAATTCTGTGAAGACCATCTCACTTGGGGATGAGGCTCAGGTTCAGTCAAATAGCCTCAGTCCTCCAATGGTCACAGCTTCATATGCCTTTGAAGGAGGCGGCCAATGAATGTGTCACATCGGCAACGTCAGATTAGCTCATTCTGCACACTGTCCATTCCTGGCTGTCACTAACCTCTCCTCCTCTTCTTGCACCTCACAGCAATAGCAGCTTTGGTCCTCCATCAGTGTCTCCACTGGATGGTTTCAGACACAGTACTGCTGTGTACTCAGAAGAGCCATCTTCTGGACGGCAATGTCAGGAGCCATCAATATTTTCTCTGTATTACATCATAACTCAATCATACCCAAGAGCATGCAAACTTTAATCATCTATTTTTTTCTTTAACCTAAAAGCTGTCTAGCGCTCCCATGATGCATTTCCCTATTTGCAATGAACCTTCATTGTTGAATTACTACATGTCAGAGGTGTTAAACAATTGGACTGACTCTCACAGAGTTATGTAGTGATGCATGATGGCTGGTTAACCTGGTTTATTTGGGCACACTGTGCAGTAGATGTTGAAGAGAGACAGTTTCTGCACTTTTCGTTGTATCCATTTATTGTTACCAAGAGTTAGAAAATGAAAATAAGAAACTTGTCAAGTCTTGTCTTTTGCAGAGGGAGCACAAAGAGAATAGGGGAGAGCCACCTGCATCTGGGCCATGACACTCTCCATTTGCAGCAGTGTGCTTCTGGGTGACAACTTTTATATCGCACCTTTACTTTTTAATGAATTCTTATTTATTTTATGAGGGGTCTTTCTTTGGGGCCTACAGCAGATACTGCTGCTGGAATATACTGACACTGCACACTCTTTCTTAGTTGGTCATACTCAAACTATGGCTACATGATGAGAGGCTACCTATCTGCTTCTATCGCTAAACAAGAGCACCAATTATGTAGTGTGAAATTCCTCTTTTGAGTTTTAGGCCCAGAACAACAAGTCAAGGGTGCTGCTGTAGCCAAATTAAATATGTGCGAGCCATTTTCCTGGTAGATTAACTGGTAACATGTAATTCTGTTCTTTACCCACAGTTCCCAAGACGGAGTATAAAATTACTATTACTGTGATAAATGGTAAATGGACTTCACTTATATAGCAGAGTAAAATGTTGTCTTATAGTGTGCAGTGTTTTCATGTCGGATAAACCTTGTTAAACCTAATTAGATACCAATAAAAGATTTGGATGTACCTAAAAAAAAAAACATCCGCTGATTTACAGACGTCTCTTTCACAATGCAATTCTATTGGAAAAAGTCTTTTTGGGACTGTGTGCATCACGTGACGGACCCGGAAGTTACTAACTATTAACTAATTACTAACAATGTCAAATTGGCTTCAATGGTGTCAATGTTGCTTTATGCCTTTGCTTTCCTGCCTCTGTAACCTGTTACTTGAACCCTGAAACCTGCAACCTGTACCCTGAAATCTGGAACCTGTACCTGAACCCGTATTTATGCCTGCCTGCCTGCACCTTTTTCCTGCCTCATTCATGTCTATCCGTGGACTCTCAGTTACGTCTGTACCCATGTCAGTAAGCTTTTCTATCTTTACCTTTTTCAATACATGACTGAACTGTCCCTGTCTGCCTTGATAGTCTGCATTTGAATCATTTCCCTGCTGCCTTGCACTCACCCACAGCAACGTCATTTGGAAAAAGCTATGAGTTTGTGCATGCAGGTGCACATTTTTATTAGATTACTTTGTAATGTGAACTCAGTAATTCTACTGTTTACATTGCGATTGTCAAGACAGAAGACGAAAGTCACTGTGATAACATTCCAGAAAGGTTAAACGCATGGATCTGTTTCTCAAACCACCCTTCCTGGATCGTACTCATCTTCTCGCCAGTATCTGTAGAAACACGCCCCCCACCAACACAGTCCCTTCTGTTTTCACCAGTACAGCTACTCTAAACACCTATGCCTAAAGTGAAGACAATTATCACCTTCATTTCAGACTGTCCCATGGGGCACAGCCTTTGAAAACCTCCTCCATTTTCATCATGAAGAGCTATGAAAATCTCTCTTCTTTCATCATTTATTACAAAAGCCCTATGGAAAAAGGGTTTCTACCATTTATATCAAAACACCACACTGCCAACCTGCAGTATGCACCATTTACAGACACAACAATTTATCTATACTAACACCAGTTAACAGCTCATGGAATACATCCAGTACTTTCAGAAAATACATATCATCCAAGCGAGGGCCAATTGGAACTGCAATGAACAGTAGTCTTGGAATTTGGGTTGGACCAGGTCCATCCATCTATTCATTGCTGTGGGTAGCCATGATCCTTAAAGGATCACATCTAATGATTTTGTTGAACCCTCTGACATTTCCTCTGGCACCATCATCAGACCCTGTCTTTTTTGGACACGCCATGAACTTTCCTCTCACTGCCACGCAATCTAAGGACAAAATGTCAAAAATTCACACAATATGTCTCATAAGAACATAAGATTTCCATGAAAATCAATGAAAACATGAATGCTCCCCACAGGGACGAGCCCATTTGATTTAGATAATTCCATGGCACTAGTTCCATGGAATTATCCTGGTCAACATCAGGCAAACTTAACATTTTTAACCCTATAACTTTTATTTCAGACCATAGACTCCTCTTACCCAGTTTCTTAAAATCACCCCAGCAAAATGTTTGCAATTTTGCCTTGTTTTGCGTCTGACTGTAATTATCCATGTGGCAAAGTCAGCTATAAGTGGCTTTGCGCCAAGAACACAGTAGGCAGGACAATGGCAGAGAGAAGGAGAAAATTGAAATTTTCAGACTGCAAACAATCAAAAAAAGTCTGGGCATGACAGCCCTTATAAATGCGCTTCAGTTAGCACCAACTCTCTGAAGATGCTAATCATTTTCACTCTAACTGCGTGCAGATGTTAGCGCTGGTGTTTGTGAATTGGACTTTTTTTAGCAATGAGGCTCATCTGCATGGAAAGGGGCCAATTTTGCGCCAGATTTATGCATATTCTACCTAATTTAAATATGTGCAAATAGCACCGGAGCACAGAGGCGCAATTTGCTTGGCAGCGCAGTTAGGGGTGCATTTCACCCTCTGTGGGTGCTTTGAGAATTACACAGTTTCTTTTTGTCTTATTTGTGCAGGTTTATTGGCTGCAAAAGATGCGCAATCCTTTTGTGAATTCGCCTGTCAGTGTCTTGCTCAAGGACCCTTGGACAAGAGGAGCTCTGGAATCGAACCACCAGCTCTAATTAATGGCTATCCCACTCTACCAATTGAGCCCACATGCTGTTAGTACAAAGACTAGATAAAATGCATAATTTCATTCAGTGATCAGATGAGTGGTCAGGCCATCACACTGTCAGAATTCGAGCCAGAGGAAGCATGATTGGTAATTGGTGTATTCCGAGCAGACACAGAGCTGAAGATGAAAGGGAGAGGCAGAAACCTGTTTTTTCCTTGGATGATGTCTGTGCCTCAGTGTCACTTCACTGCACTTTGATCAATAAGAGGCCATTCCTGCATGTCAAGTGCTCCCCTGTTCTCTCCAACAGAACTTCCAGACAACATGGCCAGCAGATAACACACTCTGAACATTAATAAAAGTCTAGCCTCTGTGTTTCATGGAGTTTTAGTATCTGAACCAGCATACAGAGCAGTATCCTGGACACACTACCTAGCAAGCACCTGGGCAACAAAACACTAAGCTTTTCCACGACAGCTACATTCAGGTCAGCTCAAATAAACGTTTTATGCACAGGAGACATGCAAAATAAGGGGAACACCTTCCAATGTAAGAATATTAAGTATGTAATGTAGGTAGTATGTAATAAGTGGTGCTGCCTTGCTGTTATACTGCATCCTCTACTACATGCTTTATTAAAGAAGAAAAGCCTGAGGTGGGAGTATTCTGCATACAAATGTTTAGTTCTGTGTTGATCTGTTGAATTGGAGACAAATGATGGAGTTGGATTTCATCCTGCTGTTCATGAAATTCTCTCACAATTCAGCCTCTCGCATTTCTTTGAAAATCGATTGGCTGGGACATGTTGTTTTGAAAATACACATTTATAGCAATAATTTAGGGTTAATTCTAAATCAAGAATGAAAAAGGTTTCTCAACACTGGGGTCAAGACACTTGGTGCAACCCTGTCTCCTAAAATGTACACTCATATTTAACAAATTTGTAGTAGCAAATATGTTGAAACAGAATGACGAAATGTTTATATTGAACATTTCTGCAGTATAACAGCACACTATTCACTTTATACTTTCCACTTCTAGCAACTAATTAACATGTTTATGGTTTTATTTAGACAACTCAACGCATCTAGTTAAAGTTAGAGAAAGATGGGGGTCTTAAATATTTAAAAAGTCAAAGCTGATTTGCAGTGCGAGATGGAGCCTGTCAAATTTCTTAATATTTAAAAGGTACCCTGTGTGGTTTCTGACCACCTGTGGAGCAATGCTTTTCTTAGTTAGTCCCTGTTTTGTTTGTATCAAGTGGACACACACGAGGCTGCACATGCATGAATACATGGGCGGTGTAATTAACATTCCTGCTGGCAGTTTCACACTGATCGACAGTTGGTGTCTGTAATGCACCATTGTGTCATTAAAAGGCAGAGAAGATGAAGACTGCAAACTAGCAAATGTAGGTAAACAATATAGATTTCAAATGTTTAAAAAAATGGCTTTGCAAATGTTTTATCAGGAATGGGCATGTTTGTTAGACCTTAACAATACACATTATGTGTTTTAGTGAGAAACAATGAATGTTAACATAAATTTGTTTGCAAGAAAACCCCACAGGGTACCTTAAACCAAAACCGCCAACTTTACCCAACCATACCCAAGTGTTTTAGTAGCCTAAACCTAGCAACAACTTCTATAAAGACACCTCCTGGCTTGGAAAAACTGTTGCTTGTGAACACAACCCAGGTAACAATTACATTGTCTACAAAACATATTTGGAAAAGCAAATAACCACAGAATATAAATGGGGTATGTTGATATGCTGACAGGGTTTCTATATACACTATTTGGAGCTCCCTCCAGTTTTTGGAAATAGATTATAAAATACTAAATATAAAGGTCTGCCAACATGACAATCAGTCATACCTTACCCAAACCTATAATGCGCTCACAGGTGCTGGTTCTTATATTGCAAAAGCGTCTGTCTTAACAAGTCATCTGGTCTCAAATTACTTTTTCATCGAAAAAAGAGAGAATCCTGCAAATGGTAAATCCTACTTGACTTGTTTCCAGTGTAGCTTCCCTTGTTTCAGTAATCTTCTGGAAATTAGTGTCAGTATTTTAAAACAAGACAGAAGAAAACAGGTGCAGCACTTAATTCTAGAAATCTTTGAAACAAATAGATTGGTAATGAATTCGGGTAAAATGATCCTAACCGGAAAAGGTTGAGAAATGTAGCAAAATATAAACACTGGATTAGTGCATTCATCATAAATTCACAGCAGCCTCCGCAGCTGCAGATGGTTTTGTTGAGCACCAATGATTAGCCACATTATTATGCTTGTCTTACCAGGTTGGAGGCTCCTCGCACCGTCTCTGGGTTGAGCATGACAATCTCAGTGGTCACATGACCCTCCACAGCCTCTGTCATCTGCTCCACAGTACAGTTAATGGATGGGTCCTTGATCTTAAACCAGTTGTCCGCGTACCAGCCGATGAGGAACCACACATACTTTTTCCCATACAGCTTCTCCTTGTATACCTGCAGAGGGACAATGGAACAAGGAGAGGAGGAAGAAGAATGTGACGCATGAACAGCTACTGAAGGGAAGAAAAAAGAGATTCATATTTGATACATCTGAGGAAATGAGAAAAGAGTAAACAGTCTCTGGACCATTAAATAACAGACCTGTCATATTGTTTTGTTTGTTTTTGTTATTTTAACCGAATAATTTTAACAGTGTCATTTTGAAAAAACAGTGGTGCGCTACATCACTTTTAAACTTTTGTCACAATCTACTCAGTGATATTTAACATATTGCATGGGTGGATTTGATGGGCAATTTAAATCCATTATGTCCTCTGAGACTGTCTGGCTGAAATGTAGGTGATAATCCAATGAAAGTGCTGCCCATGTTGGGTCAGTTTTTTTTGCCTTTTTATTTTTGATAGTGCAGCTGCAGAGAGAGACAGGAAAGGTGGGAAAGAGAGAGGGGAGGACATGCAGCAAAGGGCCCGGGTTGGAATTGAACCCGCTGCGGTAAGGACTCAGCCTTAATGGTACGCGCTCTACCAGGTGAACTACCAGTCTTAACGTTGGATTTATTTGTAATCTGAGTGGTTTTGAGATATTGAGTTTTCAAATCCTAAATAAAACTGACATGCAGTTAAGTGCTCTTTTATTGTTCAAAGTTACAGACACCCAAAAAGTACTTAAAATATGTAATATCAAAATCCTATCACATTTTAAAATGGGGTTTTCTAGGTTTTCTTCAGGTGGATTTCAGATAGAACCTTCTAGTACTGAGAACATTTTTCTGGCTTGGAGTTCTAACTGACTAAGGCATGACAGAAAGCAATGGTTTTCTTGAAAAACTTTACTCTTCCTTTGTTTTAACACACAAAATCAACACATTAAAGGTAGCCTATGGAGTTTTTGACCACTTGTAGTGCTATGGAGCAATGTTTTCAAGAGTGGTTCCCCATTTTGTTTGTATAGAAGAATATACAGGCACAGGCACAAGCATGCTGGTGATGCAATACACAGTCCCACTGTCAGTTTCACACCACTCTGCTAATCGACAGATGGTAGTGATAACGTGCCAAGAAAAGCAGCAACGGCATATCTCAGATTCCAAATTGCTTAATTGCTGTCACCTATAAACTAGTCACAGTAACTTTGAGTTACTAATAATGCCACTAATTCTGACTAACAAACATTAGCATGAGCTGGGTAATCATCTTAGCAAGCTAGCTGTCTAGCATGGAAGCTAACAGGAAAAGTCAGCTTTTCAACAATTTCAAACTAGATAAAGAAATGACTAGACAAAGCAGCCTGTTACTCTCGCCTAATCAGTAACAATAAACACAATCCTACATACATACGACACTGTAGCCAAACAGCCATCTGTTAGCTGATCACCCTTTAAGGCTCATGATTTCTTAGATTTTTTTCTGCAGAAAAATAATGACATTAAATACAAAATTAGTTCCTCTTCTCCAGCTATTCTCACTCTATATACTCTCTCTCCCCGTGTGTCCTGTCTATCTATACTGTCACTGTCAAATACTACTACTATATAATAAATTATATAATCTATAATAAAGTAGAAAGCCCAAAAAATAATCTTTTCTTTCAGCCCACATATTTAACAGTAATCTCTTTGAACTTTTTCAGTCTGCTTTCAGGGCCATACACCCTATTGAAAGTGCACTTAGTAAAGTGGTAAATGATCTTCTGCTTAACATGGATTCGAATTCCACCTCAGTGTACCTATTACTGGATCTCAGTGTGGCTTTTGATATCACTGATCGTTGTATACTTGTGAGTATATACCTCGGGGCTCTGTTCTTGGCCCACTGCTCTGCTGGAGAGGCAGTCGTGTGGCTCAGGTTTGTTTGGTGACACCTGAAGTTGCTCAACGTCCTCCTGCATACATATTCTTTGTATATGTTTAAAATCTATTTACAATTTTGTCATCCTGATTGTCCATACTGTAATTTCATTATGTTGGTCTATTCTGTACACACAACATCTATTTCCTGTCTGTCCGTCCTGGGAGAGGGATCCCTCTTCTGCTGCTCTTCCTGAGCTTTCTTCCATTTTGTCCCTGTTAAAGAGTTTTATTTGAGGAGTTTTTCCTCATCTGAATCTAAGGTCTAAGGACAGAGGGTGTTGTATGCTGTATACATTGTAAATCCCCTTGAGGCAAATTTGTGATTTCTGATTTTGGGCTATATTAATAAAAATCACTTGACTTGACTTATCATTCACTGTGTCTTCAATAAATTCATCATTTTCTTCTTTGAGGTTCTTCCCCAGTCACTGAACAGTGAGGTGACATTTATTTTTAATGAATGGCCATTGGTGCATAAAACAAAAAATAAACCTAAACTAAATTTTAACTTGTCAGAGAACAGGGTTATGAATGACACATTTTTGACAAGAATATTGTCTGTGATGGAATATTCATAGAAAAACAGACCAACAAACAAATAAATAAATGTAAGAACATACTGGGTTTATTTAGGGGGGACACAAAACTTTAGTACTGAAACCCAATATATACTTTTTTTTAAAAAGACTCTCGCATTCAAGCACTTTGTTACATGTCTTTGATACTTTAAATTCATGTCAGCCAGGTCTGTCACAAATGAAAACAGGAGAACACATTACCTCACAGAAGACCTTCCTGGCCTCCGTCTCATAGAACAGGCCAACAATAATTCTGGCATCTTGGCGCTTGGAAGTGAAAAAGAAAAGGACAGAGTCACACACAGACTGGAAATGAAAAGCACAAGCTAAAGGCCCTGCAGTGTGGATAGGGAAGACAGGAGCCAACCCCCATCCCAGCCCCAGCCACACACAGTGGGAGACTTCCTTTCCACTGCATTACATTTATGATGTTACCATGGTTTCTTCTGCAATGGCCAATTAATCCTGCATACCAAAACTAGGCCAGTATGCTGGGCAAGGTCATTGTAAAGTGTGTGTGTGTCTGTGTGTGTGTGTGTGTGCCAGGACAGAAGAAAGTCAGGCTGACATAGGTGAAGGAAGGAGAGGAGGAAGGAAGGAAAGGAGAAAGGAAAGTAGGTACAGGGCTAAGATAGAGGTTCAGTATCCCCGTATTTTCATTAAAACCTATGTGCAGATATTTGCGCCTAAAACCCCATGGCAGACCCCAAATCAGACTCATTTTTGAAGTAAAAAAACCACCCCCCCCCCAAAATAACATGCTTAGGCTTTGCCTAGAGGAGCTCAGTCCCTTGTGTTACTGCTTGCGGCTAGAAAATAAAAAGGTTTCTTATTTTTTTCTTCTGTGTTGCATTACAGCAATGCCCTGAAACAAAAACAAAAACAAAAACACTGTATTGTTTCAAGTGAAATTCAGTGATGGTTGAATGCTTCGACCTGCAAATGCACATAGTGTATCTCTACTTTCTTGAAGCAATGGGTCAATATTTTGGGAAATAGGCTTATTCACTTTCCCTCTGAGAGTGAGATGTTCAGATGGATATCAATCTCATATCTGTGTGTTAAGTACAGCGCTGGAGTAAGGAGGTGGTTAGCCTAGCTTAGCATAAATACTGGAAGCAGGGGGAAAAAGCTAGCCTGGCCCTGTCCAACGTTCAAAAATATACCAACTAACACCTCTAAAGCTACTTAATTAATCTGTACACAAAAAGAAATGTAAAAAACAAGAATTTGTGATATTAGGATGGGTTATGTGCTGGAACTATTTCTTGACAAACAACAGCTATGTAAGGCTTTCTGGAGTTGTCACAGTGAGGTTGTCAGGTTTGGTACCATTGCGCGTGTACAGGGACCTAAACATGTACTCATATGTATCTGGCAACCCGTACTATAGGCCGAGACACTGCAAAGAAATACTGGGTGGATGGATACACTGTTCAAGAAATAGTTTCAGCACATAAATATCCCTAAAAACAAAAGTTGGAGCTTCTACATTTCAGTTGGGTATTTTTGAACTTTAGACAGAGCCACACTAGCTGTTTCCCCCTGCTTCCACTGTTTATGCTTAGCTAGGCCAAACACGTCCTGACTCCAGCTATCATGCACAAACATGAGATTGATGTCAATCTCCTCATCTCACTCTTAGAAACAAAGCGAACAAGCATGTTTCCCAAAATGTTGACCTATTTCTTTAATGAACAATTTTCCAAGCTGCTGTCCTTGTAGTAGTTATAAGGATGGTATGCTTATAACAAAACTAGCCAATGGTCCCTTAGTGTAGCAATCAAATCAACTTCCACCATCCACTGATATATTAAGATATGAATGGGTGACAAAACTACATGTTTGCTTGAGATAGGTTTTGTTTTCTTCTCTCTCCTTCCGCAGAGCATAAGGAGCTCAGTCAGCTATAGAATAACATCATTTCGAAAAGCCCAAATTACTTTCTGGTTTGTCCAGAGGACAGGCAGCCAGAGTCTACTATAGTGTAAAAGAATCATTGAGAGGCAGAGGATCAGGTTGCTGCTGGTTTGGCCATCCGGCAGCACAGCTAGCTGGGACTATAATAGTCTGGACAGCCAGAAGCCAAGAGTGAGTGAACTGTCAAGCTCAATTTGTAAGCCAACATGGACGAGAAATTCTTTCAAATGCTCAGAATAATGGAAAGTTTGAACATTCACAGCTCCATGACAACCAAGCAAACTCCATCTCCTGATGAAAACTGAAGCCTGTCATACAGTTAAAGGCTTCAGAGGAAGCGAGTAAGTGGACCTTACCACATACTGAGACCATAATGTCTTGTGGAAAAATGACTGAATTTGTATTTCAAGAGAGAAGTTGTCACTTTCTGAATGGATCTCTATGGAGCTGGACATATTTTAGTCATCATTAATGGTGATGTATCTGAGAACACATATATATTGGCTTCAACATTTCTCACAGTTTTTACCACAGTGTGGGCCACTGGGCAGCTTGACTGGAGCTACAGAGATGCAGCGTCTTGCTGAATGACTCCACATCCTGGGCATAACCTTCTTTTGTACTTGCTGGGCTATTGTTGGCAAGTATCCAGGAGCTCTCTGTGGTGAACTGGCCAAACAAGGCATGACTGATAGGTGTTCAGCTGCCTGGTATGTGTAAGAAGAATGGGGGGATCTGGCACCTTGAGATTTTTGACAGCCACAGCAGGGTCGGTGAGGAAGCTCTGACGAACGCTGATTTCAATGCCGGCCTCCTTCACCCTCTCCTCTAGATCATCCAGAGTCTGTCAAACATAGAAAGACACACATACAATAATGAGCATGCAGAAGATGACAGAACAAGACAAACAGCAACAAAAATATGAGTGGGAGAGATAATGGAATGGTAGGTCGCAAAAAGAAATTGGAAGAACAGTAAACAGCAATTGAAGTTGGAGCAAAGTAGTGAGGGGGAAGATGAGTTAGTGGATTAGAAAGATGATGGTAGGTGCGTGGGTGATGATACCAACAAACAGATAAAACAGCAGGTGACAAGAGAGAGGGAGAGAGAAACCAATCAAGGGAAGGTAGACGTGGTAGAAGATGGGGGAGATAAGGGAGGGGAGAGAAATAGGAAATGAGAAAAGAGAAACCACTTTCTTAGTCATCTTTTTTGCTGTGCAAGAGAATGCATTTAAACCATTGTTCAAATGGCACTAACCCCACCAACCCATACCCCCAAACCCAGCCAAGTTTCATTTCCAGCATCAGGAATTTCCTGTACACCTCTCTAATAGGCTTAAAACATGCCTCCAACTATGTTTTGATGGACACACAATATATTTGTGTCAAGAAAGTATTTTATTGTCAGGTCCTCAGATAGTCGCCAGTTTAAGTATGCATGTGTGCAGGAACGTGTTTCCAGTAGGGGGGCTGCCTTGGATAAATGCATGCGTGCAACAGCTTACATACACGCACATATTAATGTTTGAGATAAACAGCTGACCGATGTAGTACACCTTCTGTTGGAGGATATTTATACCTGCAACAGGCTCAGCTGCTGCTTACTCGCTCAAAACTGCAAAAGTGAACATAAAAAAATAAAACCTGAATATACAGGCTTAATACGCTTGGGCTGATTACCACTTGTGATGTTTTATTCAACATGTTATTAATGATGCGTCATGTTTCAGATCCTGTAGATGTCCATCCTGTCTGTCCTCAGGATCAGCAGCTGCCAGGATATTTATCTTTTTGCCTCCACAAGTTGATAGTGAGTTAGTAGCTGCTCTGTGCACACAAGAGGACACAAGATTCTATTTCAGCACAATAAGAAAACACTAGATTTATGGGATAAAAGCTGCCACACAGCTTAAAAAACAGTGTAAATTATGCATAAATGCGCCTGTGGATGTACAGATAACATGCAGCCTCACTCTAACTACTGGACGCTGTGTCCCCTTTTTTCCAAGCCTATCATTTAGTTGTTTTTGGACTATTTAAAGTGAAGAAATATGTTATTTTATTTTATTTTAAGTACCGTTAATTTGCTCTGGTCAGTTATGTTTAGCAGCTCCTCTAAACATTTAGGTGAGGTGATGACATGCTGTCATGTCAGGATACTGAAGTAGGAAATCATACATGTTTATGTTTATTTTTCAGACTTGAACCACAACAGAATAGTGCATGCACAAGCACTTGAACAGAAACTGTGAAAACTAATTTTACTAACAGTCAGCAGTCATGTTTTTTATCCTCTTAAAACTGCAAGTTGTATTGTATGTGTAGCTGAAGTCTTGATGTCACCTCCGGCTAGCCTCTGTTCCACTAGCTCCTGTAACTCAATACAATCTCTTATTAGGTGGGTTTCCATCCACCTGAGTGGAAACGCAAAAAAATCGAAAGAAAAGTCAAAATATACAAAAAAATTGAATCGGATAAAAAGAAAATGTGACTAAGTGCAATGGAAACAGATTCAGCTAATAAATCATGGCGTACAGGAAGCATGTGACTTAAATGTCACTCAAGCTTCCGCTCTACTGGACAGACGAAAAACATCAACTATGTGTGGACCGACGAGGAGACTGCAACGTTCCTTGAATTAATTCAAGAAAGAAACATAGAAACACATAACAACAGCAACAAAACACCACAATGTATCAAGAGCTGCTGAAACAAATGTTAGACAAAGGCTTTGACAAACCATGGCACATTCTGGGAAGCAAGTGGAAGAGTCTGAACAACTCTACATGAGTGAGAAGCATCAGATGTCTACCAGCGGTTCGGAGGGCAAAGAAAAAAACAGCTTCAGGTTTTTTTATAATCATTGAGCTGGGAAGAAATTTGGGAAACTGGGGTGGTGTAACAAAATCTATGAAAGTACCTTTAAATTACAATGACAATCTTGTATTTTAGTACTCTTGTATGAATTTTCAACACTTTCAGCTAAATACATGACTCACTGATGTAAAAACTTCTGTTGTTTGCTGAATGGTGGCAATCTTGGTCCATTTCCACTTCTGGAAGAGCTGCACTCGAGTGGGGTTGTGCAGCGTGGCAGAAGGATGAGTGCGGAAGAAGGTGGGAAAACGCTGGCGGTTGGACAGAGCCGGAGAGCTGGAGCCATACGACAACTGAGACACAGGGAGACAGAAACAAGCATGTTTAAGGCAGTGCCATCCTGATGGCTGAAACTGCTGCAAAAGGATGACTGAAAAAGAAAAAAAGAACACAAAATCAAACAACACAAAAAGAAGTAAAAGCTCCCCTCAGCTCCACAAAGGGTTTTAGCCCCTTTTAGCTCATGTTTTAGTTTTCCAGCCCACAAATGTACTATTTGGTTCCAATATACTGATGCATATGAAAAGACACTGCAGATACCTTACCTGGGCAGGGTCCATTTTGATACTTCAAAGTTGCTTAATGTCATATTGCATTTATTTATAGCTGTTATGAGAAAATGAGAAAAAAGTACAGAAAATCCATCCTCACCTCACCAGCTAGGAACCCAAGATGGTATAGATCACTAGAGAAAGCCACACTTTGATCCATAGTTGTAACGCTGCTCATCATCCTATCTGGTATTCTCTGGTGGTTTTGCCTTTGTTTCTATAATAGTTTTATTCCTCATAATATACAGTGACTTTCAGGTATTCAACCCCCTTAAAAGATTTGTCTGACTTACAAATGATATATTGAGATTTATTTCTGTGTAATATTTTATTTTAAAAGACTGGCCCTCAAAATAACTGTTTAATGTATTGATTTAATGTAAGAAAATGTAAATAAATATAAATATAAATAAACACCCATGCTCTGGAAGCTCCAAGTTTACACAGATGAGAAATAATGCCCTAATGAGGACACAATTGACCTCCAGCTGTGAAACATTAAAATGACCCCCTAAGTTTAAGTATCATTGGTCAGGCTGTGAATCTGAGAGAAAGGTGTGAAAATGAAAGCCGAAGAGCATGCACAAATTAGGAAAAGGCTACAGACTAATATCTCAGTGTTTGGACATCCCAGCGTGCACTGTTGCATCATACCACCCAGGCACTGACAAGGCCTTCCCTCAAAACTCAGCGTCCGGAAAAGAAGGAGACTTATGAAGGAAGTAGTTCGTGGGGACTCGCAAACCTAACACTGCCCATGCCTCAACAAACACCATCCCCACAGGCAAGTATGGTGGCATCATCATGCTGTGGGGATGCTTTTTTCTCAGCAGGGACTGGACATCTTGTTAGAATCCAAGGAAGAATGGATGGAGCAAAATACAGGGAGATACTGCAAGAGAACCTGCTTCAGTCCACTAAGAAACTGAAGCTTGGGAGAAAGTTTACCAATCGAGAACCTGTGGCACTGTTTGAAAATTGCAGTCCACAAACATCATCCAACCAACCTGAACAACCTGATATCTGCCAGGGAGAATGGGGAAAAATCACTTGCAAACTGTGCAGAGCTGGTAGATACCCAAAAGACTTGCTGTTATTGCAGCAAAAGGGTACTACCAAGTACTAATGTGTAGGGGTCGAATACTCATGCTAGCAGCATTTTTCAGTTTTTTATTTTCTTTAAAAGGTCTGCTGACGAAAAATTAATTTTAATCTGTCCAATAAAACGTTCCATAATGTCCCTTATGTCTCCATAAGTTTTGGTAATATACGGTGTGCCACAAGGCTCAATTCTTGGTCCAATCCTGTTCTCTGAGGACACAGCTGTATCTCTCTTTTAATCACAATCATTCTCTTAAGTGAGACACACTATTCATATAACTGCCTCAGTGCAATAAAAGAATGGATGGGCCAGATACTGTTATGTACAATTACTCAGATTAAATTGATTTATTTGGCTTTGTCTTGGTTTTATAACTTTTTTGTGAGTTGTGCACATATTTCTTGTTTTATATTTTGTCTTGTCTGTCTCTTTTACCCCCCCCTTTCTCTTTTTTTCTTCATGTAAAGAATTTTGTAATGTCTATTTTGTTTAAGAGGTGTGAGGGTGACTTTTTAAACCGGTCTTGAATTAGCCTGATCACACTGACTATGAGCTGGTTTTCATGGTGGATCAGTTAGTTAAGTTAACTTCAATCAGATTTTTCCCAATAAGCTCTGATTTCATAAGTCTACTTGTGTAGAATGCTTGGGGACATGATGTTCCACGACATGTGTTCTATTTTCTCCACCTGGTTCTGAATAAATCTAACTTGCATAATGTAAGCAACTGGAAGTGCAGTAACATAATTTAACATTGAATGAATCCACTGCTTTCCAACATATTCAAAACAACTACACAGTTCATTCATAAGTCTTTTTTGCCACAATTAAGTTCACAATTTACTGTATTTAAGACATTGAAATCCTGTTGAGACAGCCTGGAAGAATAAATGAGAATGAAGCCATAATCTGTTTACAGTATCTTGATGTCTGGTTCTATATCCTTCAGATAAATCACACTAAATCAAATTTGCTGTGTTATTCACTATTTACATTGATGGCCTGTAGTTTTAGGCAGTACATTATGAAGTAGACAATGACAAAATAAAATATGGGTCAGTCTTACTGTAGTAACTGGAGGAAAAGCTCTTTCTACCATAAAAATAGCAGTGCTAATGAAAAATGTCTGAAACTTGTTTTAGTGTGAGTGCACTTTACTAGCATTCCCCAAAGACCAGAATGACATTAATGCTGTACTTTGCTCTAAGCTCAGAGATGTTAGTCTGAAAGGGTCATGACCTGAAGACAGCCACACTGATGTGTAATTGATCTGTTTGTTGGGTGCCACATGGTAAAAGTCTTCAATAGATAGAGGCAACTGTAAGATGGCTCAGTGTCTAAATCCCAACTAGTGGCCCAAAGTTGTTATGGAGCAAACAACAGATTTGGGCCTGTGCCGCATTGTACGTACAGTGGAGCTAAACAATGCTTGTCCTATGGGTGGCGCTTGGAAAAAAACTCATGGAATCATACCTCATACCTGTGTGGAGTGTGAATTTCATAGCAATCTGCTCATTAAAATTTGGAATTTCTAGTGTACAAGTAGGGCTTAATGAGTCATCGTTTTTTGAACAAAATTGCGATTTCAAATTGCAAGAGCTGCGATTTTAAGATAACTTGTGGCCTCAGAATGCTTTAAACAAAGTGCTTGTCAGACCATCTAAAACCCCTTTCTGACATCAGAATTGTGGGGGCTGAGTCCAAAAAGCTTTCTGAAACAGACATTTCGAAAATCACGGCCACATCATGCAGTGATCAGTCAGATGTGTGGAGGTGAGAAAGTGGGCCGGGTTTGAACTGGGTTGAACTTCTATATCAAGCTCTCTCTTTTCATTCTTCATACAAC
>VMKM01002980.1:0-50590 GCA_008360985.2 Macquaria ambigua
ACCAATATGTTACAAAAAATTACCCAAACGGGAACCTTTACAGGAAGGTGTTTTCTGAGTAATTACCAACATTTATTTATTCATTTTGTGATGGCCCCAGGCCCTCTGCCAGGGCTTGTGTGTGTGTGTGTGTGTGTGTGTGTGTGTGTGTGTGTGTGTGTGTGTTGTGGTTAAGTATTTTGTTTCGCTTTCCATATGACGGGTTCATTTGCAAAAACAGATATCTCCGTTTTTATTTATTTTCATAAATCATGTTTCTTTTTATTGTGCACTCCAGGGAATATCAATCAACCTAGTGTTGATTTATTCATTTTAAGAATGACTTTTATCTGTTTCTTATCTTCACATTGAATGTAGCCCAGCATCTCTCACTTTGTAAGTAGTGACCAAACAGCAAAGCATATTGTGATAATGTAGGAAATTTTAAAGTCGTTGTAGCTCACACACACACACACACACACACACACACACAAACAACTATAACTACAGTCTACTCCAGAGCAAAGCAGGGCGCTTCTCTCCTCTCCGTCTCTTTCCAACTTCGCCACACTTCCCCACTTCCTGTGTCACTCACTGAAGCTCGGGGCTACTCGGCGAAATGGCCGCGTTCCTGCGAGCTCGTAAATATGTCCGTTGTGTTGTCCGTTTCTCCGACCGTGAACTGTAAACGCTAGTGTTGACCGCTTGAGAGGATAAACAAGGAGACCTACTGGCCAAGCTGTCATGGTGGGTCACCGCGGTTTTAGATGTTATTCAGAGGGAAGCGTGTTAGCCAGCTTGCTAGCTATCTAGCTAAGGTAGCTAACGTCACCTGCCTTCCTTTACCTGTAGTTCAGTTGGTGCTGCTCTGCTCGACGTGTCTCTTTGGGTTAATTAGTTACCCAACCCTAAAATGTTTCAGTTATAACCTGCTTTTAGTCCTTAAATTAACGACATTCTTAAATTAATTCTCTTTATTGTGCAGTGAGGTAACGTTAGCATGAACCTACCTGTGTGATGTTATCAGTAGCGAGTTTCTGAATTAGATTAACCAGGTTTATAATTTCAGTAGCAATCAAGTTTATTGAACAAGTTTCCGTGTTTGGGCACATTTTTGATAAACTGATTTTAATCCAAGCACTCTTGTCTCGTATTTCCCACAACCAACACCAGTGTTTTTGATAGTATTTGCACTGTTTGTAACAGGAAAGTAAACATTCAATGTTTTTATTCGTCACATGCACACTACAGGATGTACAGTGAAGTGTAGCGTGACAAACATCACAAGACTGTGCAAAAGACGACAAAAACGTGTAATACATAAAATAAAATGTGCATTATTAAGATTAAAAACAAAAAAATAAACTTGCAATATTAACACAACAAAAAATATGCAGTGTAAAAAACGAAATACATTGCTCCATAAAAGAGTGGGTATAAACATAAGGTTTAAATAAAATAAAACTATGTTAACTTGAATTTACTGACCTGACAATTGACCTTATACAATGTGCAAGAGGAGGAGTTAAAAAAACATTATGAAAAGAAGGGTGCAAAATCAAACAGTCAAGCCAGTTTTGTCTTTAACTTTGGCATACAGATAGCCCAACTACAAACCTTATGCTATCCAAAAATGCTTGTAATGTATAGCCACACTACATAAGTGCTGTTATGACCAATGTAGGGGAAACTAAAGCACAACAGGAAAGGGTCTCTTCTAGGGCTGCAACTAATGGTGAGTTAATCAATAATTTACCCCATTAAATGATAGAAAAATGCCTTTCACGATTCCACGGAGCCCAAAGAGACGTCTTTAAATAGCTTGTTTTGTTTGACCAACAGTCCAGACCCCGAAAGTTAAAAAAATCACATATAGATATATCAGCAGATAGACATTTATAAAAACATAAACAAACAATCTTAATACAGATCCCTTAGATCAATTTAAAAAAAAAATATATATATATATTTTAAGAAATATGACCAAGATCCAGATAACGGGGACATTTTACAGTTGATAACTCCATGCTGGTGGACAAACTGTCATGGGGACACTGTTTCTAAATTGCATCAAAACCTAGTTTGGCATTTCTGTGCTGCAATTACTTGTCGGCCGACATTTACCCCAATAACGATATATCTGCAGTAAGCTCTTATCAGCCTGGCTGATTTATTGGTCCAGTAAATATTTAGCATTTTACATTGATGAATGACAAATACGATTAAGTAATTCTCTAATTTGATGTTGATTTACTAATCAATTTATTGACTAATTGACTAATCTAAGCTAGACTACAAAAAAGGGAAGTTTTGTAAGTGCAGAAAAAGAATAAACTTCTTGACAAAAGCAAAGAAAGACATTACAGTTAGCTATCTAACTAACACAGAAGAAAACAATGACAAAAAGACAGCCTCCATAATTCTCCACAAGGTACTGCTATAAGTCTTAACATTTAACACTATTCTGCATTCAAAGGAGGTCAGTGTGACAAACTCTGTGAGGAGCTGATGTCCTGGGAAACCAGACATCAGCAAAAAACATAGCACATCCAAAAACGAAACAAATCCACCTCCGCAGTAGTAACAGCTGCTGTGTTGAATTGAAGTAATCCTTCACTTTTTCCTTGTACAGGCTGAAGAAAATACAGATATCGGAGGTACGATAGAGGATGAAGATGAAGGTTCAGATGACCCAAACCTTCAGGTGAGAAATCTTCTATGGACATAAATCTTTTCTCATTTCTAAATTATTCAATTCAATTCAATTCAATTCAGTTTTATTTATATAGCGCCATATCATAACAAAGTTATCTCAGGGCACTTTTTCGAGTAGAGCAGGTCTAGACCGACTCTATATATTTACAGAGACCCAACAATTCCACACAGAGATGCAAAGCAATAGTTGTGGCAATGGTATTGATGATAACACCAACAGAAATAATACTAAGAGCAATATTATAATAGCAATACTAATAATATAAATAATATAAAATTCACTTGCTCTGTTTTATTATTTGACTCTGTTCTTTTTATTTGTTTCTGTTGGTCTACTAAACTGTTCACAGGGTGCTGCCTTAAAAGAGCATGTATGCTCACCCAACCTACCCTGTTTAAATAAATATTGTGTTCATGTAGACTCAGTGATCATACTACCTCAGAACTACAGGAGCTACTGAGGAAACAGCTTCAGCAGTTCAACACAGCAACACACCTTTACATGAAGTAGTCACTTGGCATGATTTGAGTGTTTTTAGTAGACCTGAAAGAGTTTGGTACAAGTGTGAAAACTGTCCTCAGCCTTAATCTAATCCTGCTCTAAACACTGACTCCACTCACTGAATTGCAACTGAAAGTTCATTAACCTCATTAGGTCAAAGTGTCACATAAGCACATATTAGTGCATGTAAATTACTCTAAACTCAGACTGTACTTGTCATAATCCTCATTAAGTGTTTGGATTTGCATGGACTTGAAGTTATACCACTGTTGAAAATGTAAAAGGTAAAAAAATATCAATATTGTTAATTTCGCCAGCCATGTAGAAGCTTGATGCACGCTATTTTACATGGTTCCGATTCAGAAACAGCTATTGATAAGCCCTGCTGTTACAGTAAGACTGAGAACAAAGGAGATCAGGACTTTGTTTTGGCACTTAGTAAGTCTTCAATTGTATTGCAGCTCCAGCTCAATGCGTTCAGAGCTCAGTGGATGTCTGAACTCAAACCGAGCTCTGGGGCAAGTGGAATGAGTGACCGACTGCTGCGAGCTAAAGGTCTGAAGAGGACACAAGAAATTGCTCGGGAGGAAAAAGTAAGCTGTGAAAGGATTTCTCCAGGTCATGTACTTGTGATGTATTGTGGGGGGCTGTCACTGAAATTGACAGCGCTGTTGAATGACTGACGTGAGCCATCTTCCCTCAGGCCACAGAGCTGTTCTTGAGAGCTGTTCAGGAAGAGCAGAATGGAGCGGTCTATGAGGGTATGTATGTAGGATATATGCTGATCAAAATCTCCAGTGAAAGGAGGAAATGTTAGATTAACCACAAAAAACTCGTTCTTAGGGAACTAAGAAATGCCTTAGTTAATTCACAGAATAAGCTTGTGGAAAATGCTACATTATATCAGACTTTTTTAAATAATATAGGCATTTCTAACATGAATCATCTCAAACAAAACGTGAATGATTTCAAACAGTTCAGATGTAATTTCCATTGACAGTAATTGAGAGTGTTTAATTGCCACCCATATAATTTTGTAATTTCTGTATGAGAAACAAAAAACAGGTGATTGCATTGCTTGAACACTTCAATGTCATTTTCTTGTTAATGTATAATTTGACCTCTTTACTTGCAGCTATCAAGTTCTATCGCATGGCTATGCAGCTTGTGCCTGACATTGAGTTTAAAATCAACTACAGCCGTCCTCCTGATGCAGACCGAGTTGGAGGAAACTAGTAAGCTGCTTTTTATTTTTGGATATTAGATTGAGTAACTAAATCTAAGTGCAATGTTTCAACATGCTGTGAAAGGTCTGTATTTTGAAATTATGATCTCTTAGAACACAAATTTCAATGTTTCTAATCTATAGCTTAAACTTTTCAACTATATATATGAATTTACCTCACATTGATAGGATTATCATAGAGTTGGTGTGTTTTGCAGACACTAAAAAGTGCTTGTTGCAACATTGTTTTTAAATGAAAGAGTCTACGAGTCACACCAATAGCAAACACAAAGTTTCCAAGGTCCTTGCTTACGTCTGAATAATATGGTGTGCAGGCTCGTATGAGAGAAAGTGATATTCTCACATGTTTTTATTTGCAGCATGGAGGACAATGATGTTGACGGTGAGATCGAGGATCTACTTGCCTACTTTGAGCAGGAGCTCACACTGGAAAGCTCCTATCCAAAGATCTGCACTCCTGAGTTGGACATGACTCAGACGCACATTTCAGGTAAAAACTCTGTGATTTTATTAGAACGTAAACATGTCTAAAGTCATTATCGACTTGTTCCTGTTTTATTTGACTGCAGCCTTGCCGCGGGAAATCCTGATGTACATATTTCGTTGGGTTGTGTCGAGTGATCTGGACATGCGAGCCCTGGAGCAACTCTCTTTGGTTTGCCGTGGATTTTACATATGTGCAAGGTCAGCCCCTCTGTCATAACAGATCACACATGTGACAGCTCGTTTGACAACCGCTCGCTTTTCTCAGGTTTTGCCTCTCAAAATTGCTGACTTGGGATCAGGCAATTAGGGATCTCACATTGTTGCTGCACAATAGTTAAAGTCATTAAAAGCCAGTTCTATGTAAGTGAGTATGTTTTAGATTCACTCAATCTTTTTTTATTTTTAATTTCTCTCCAGGGACCCTGAGATTTGGCATTCAGCCTGTGTCAGAGTGTGGGGACGGAACTGCACCAAAGTTGTGCCCTTCAAATCCTGGAGGGAGATGTTCCTGAGAAGGCCTCGTGTCCGTTTTGATGGTAATTAAGTATTTTGTCAATTACAAATTCTGGATGCTCTGTCATAGTTTATGAGACCAGTATTGATATCTTATATTTCCCCACCCATATTAGCCCATCCAAATATAACAGCTCTGTAACCATCATAAATCCAGGTGCAAAACATTTTGAGCACTGTTGAGACAAACCTGCTCCTAACATGCAGCACACTGTTGCCCCCTGCAGTGGGAGGAGGTCTACAGCAATGTCTTTGGAGGTGCTGGAGCTTGTAAATTGTGATACCGCTGGGCTTATGTTTGGTTTCAATACACAAAAACACAAAACACCAGTTCTAAAGCCAAATGTCTCAAATTGCCAGTTCCACAGTTGGCCAGTAAAAATAATATTGGACCGATCTTGCTTCCAAAAGTTAATCCTGGCCAATGCTGCTGCCAATGTACTAGAAAATCTATTATTACTACACTACTCATCCAATGAAGATGATTTACTGGATGTTGATCTTTCCATTCATATTATTTTTACAGGTGTCTATATCAGCAAGACATCATACATTCGTCAAGGAGAGGAATCGCTGGATGGATTTTACAGGGCTTGGCACCACGTGGAGTACTACAGGTAGATGTTTGACTTTAACCATTGTTTTTTGATTGTGGGTTGTATAGACATCACAGCAAAGCGTTGACATTGTTATCGCAGGTACCTCCGGTTCTTCCCTGACGGCCACGTCATCATGCTGACCACCCCTGAGGACCCTCTGTCCATTGTTCCTCGCTTGCGTACTAGGAACACCAGGTGCACCTTCTGTGTTTTCTCAGCTAGAACGGATGTTGCAACATCAAAAATAAGTGCCAGCACTTTCCATGACTGCTGAATTTTGTTTCATGTTACAGAATGGATTCTGTTCTGCTCGGTCATTTCCGTCTGTCGCAGGAGACAGACAATCAAACCAAAGTTTTTGCTGTTGTCTGCAAGAAAAAGGAGGAGGTGAGAATAAGTTTGTGGTGTTTGTGGGGTGAGATAAAGATATGTGGGAAAGATAAGTGGCCATTGTACATTCTTTAAAGCACTACAGATGAGGGTTGGACTTTGTTTACTCAAAACAAGTGTCAAGTGACATTTTAACAATGCCACCAGGCTTTTTTTTTTCTCAACTGCAGCTTGTACTGAAGTGAGAACATACTGTGTGTAATGATGTGGTTTGACAGAACCTTTTTTAAACAAAGTTGAACAATGTGTAAATCAAATACAAATGAATTACTTAATTATGGAAACCCATTTCCCCCAGGAAAAGAAAAAACAGATTAAAAGGAAAAAAATACTTACTACAACGTATTATCTCATATTCATAATTTCGATTTAGTATCTCATATGTTTGACTTACCATTACAGAGTTTTTAGTATTTTGTTTTTCTTTCTCTCATGGTGGAAATGGGCCTCCATACTTACAATTCAGAGGAAAGGAAAGACATATTGTAACTTTAAATGTGTT
The DNA here is from genome assembly GCA_008360985.2 of Macquaria ambigua. Lineage (NCBI taxonomy): Eukaryota > Metazoa > Chordata > Actinopteri > Centrarchiformes > Percichthyidae > Macquaria > Macquaria ambigua. The sequence continues at coordinate 6,933 of VMKM01002980.1, forward strand.
TCATACCTGTGCACCTGCGCTGGTCAAAACTTACATATTTACAGATTACATACTCATTGCTATTCAAAGTAATGTTACATTATTTTAAAATTTGGGCACAGTTAATTACTCACACTGATAGTTATATATATTCTGTTACAACATCACACTGTTGGAGTCTTTCACTTTCTGAAATTTAGAATAACTCAGCTTCCTCTGAGCTTCTATGTAAATGATCAAGAAACTGAACTTCATACTTAGTACTTTTGCACTGTAAATGTGGTGGCAATACATAAATGTAGTGTTTTTCAGGTTTATGTACAAAGTTATGTAAGATAACTAACTTTTAAAGAATGATATCAGGAATGGGGGTGGATTTATTTATTAACTTATTATTTATTATTTAACCTAACATGCATCAGGGTGTGATAACAGAAGAAACAACTCTTACTCATAACAGTAGTGTACTGAAATTCAGATATTAATTGTTGCACTACACCTCAACTAGTGTCATAGTGAAATGTTACTGAGTGACACGCTCACCTTCACTTTTCCAGAAATAAAATAAATAAAACAGTTAACCAGTCAGTTTATGGCTCAGCTTGTAAACTGCGTTATTTGTTAACAGAAAGCGGCCGAGTTTCAAAGGAATCGGTTCTGCAGGCGGAACCCACATCCGGAAGCTGAACACAGCTTCCACGTGGGACTGCATCTGTCCTCTGGGGGGCGTCAGAGTTTCAGTAAGCTGGTGTGGATCCACCACTCCTGCCACATCACTTACAAGTAAGAGACATGAGTACCAGTAGAAGTGGGAAAGAGAAATTATCTCCCTATTTGTTTCAAAGTTGACATTAATAATGTTTTTTAGGCTGACTGGGGAAACAGTTGTCACGGCGTTTGACCTGGACAGCATGTACGCACCCTTCTTCTTTGCACGTGTGAAGAGTTACACTGCTTTCTCCGAGCAGCCTCTTTAAGCAGCCTGGAGACCTGCACACGATCCCACAGCAAAAGTCCATTCACCATATTAACAAAATGCATACTCCTCAGCCTGTTTAATTTGTGCTGCAGCTGGATTATGATGTTAATATATGAACCCTCATGTTTCCTACATGCGAGCATGTTACGTTTCAGGTTTACAAAATAGAATACTACTTATTTTCTGATTTCAGAAATTCTGGTAATGTGATGAGAGCTAAAATAATTAGCACCCTTTCCCGCCTGTTCCAAGCAGTGAATGTTCATACTGTTTTTGTTTCATGGTGCACTTTCTCCCTCAAATAAACAGTGAACAGAATGTGCTCTCATAGTTTGATTTATTTACTTGTCTGTATTGATTTGTTTTAACTGAATGACTTGTATAGACAAATACTACATAGAAGGGCATTGTGTAAATGTCTGAATGTATTCTTAAAACCTAAAACTAAAATATCAGGGTAGTGATGTGTAACCAGGCAGGTTGTTTTTTACTAGATTTCTTTTACAATTTTTCAGAATCAATGTTCACTCATGGCTATAGGAAAAATGATACATCACAGTAAAAAGAGATACTATTACACAACCTCAGTGAAAAGACATTGCAGATACGATTTCAGACTTTTACATCATTTGTCTTGCTGAGGACACACGGGTATAATCCACGTATTACATTTTCTGGGAACCAAGCACAGACAGATAAACAGGATTTGCAGAGAAAAAAAAAATTAAATGTGAAAGTTGTATTGGATTAGGCTAAAATGATTTGTGGCGTGGTCGTTGACTTTACTATTGTTGGTATTTCAAAATATAAAGGAACTGTTGCAAATTCTCAATTAAAAATGGAAAGTAAATCCTTAAGCAGTTTGTTTCTAAACAACTATTGCTGCTTTTGTGCGAGTTCACGGAAAGGGAAACGAGTAGATAAAGTAAGAGGCAAACCAGACAATAAAAACAGGTTCTTACACAGACAGGATTACAGAGAGGAGAAAACAATAAAAACAAAAAGCCTCTAATTTGAGTTGTTTGATTTTCACATGATCCCTCTGATGCTATCATATTTGTTATCATTAGTTTCACTTATGCTGTTGAATTTTCATCTGTCACAAAGTTAAAACAGTTAAATAGCCTTCAGTGCTGGAGGTTAATTGTCCCACCCTAAACTAAACTTAATAAAATCGCATTTAATTTTCAAATTTGCAATACATTTAAATTGGAGGACTTGCAGTCATTTCAATTACAGTAATTCATGATTCATCTAACACATGGACATCCACTCCTGTTCACATGATTACTATGACTAACTACTAACTTACTTAGTACATACTAAGACTAACTTGAGATGATGACACACATTTGACATATAGTGCAATCAGTGGGAGGATGATAATGAAAGGAAGTGAGAGAGAGCAATTATATACTTAAAGCTTCCTGAAAATCATACCCAAGAGCAGTTTTAATGTTAATTGCTTATTAACACTCATGAGCAGTGTGTTGTTTGCCTCGCCACTCATGGGCAGCATTAGTTAGTTCCTAAGATATTAACTAACTTTGTCATCGACACATACTGAACACAATAGTAATGTTATTAGCTTTCTTGCAGAGAGTTAAATGAGAAGATTAATTCTGCTCTCTGTGCGCCAAATATGAAGCTACAACCAGCCGCCGGTTAGCTTAGCTTAGCATACAGACTGGAAACAGAGGGAAACAGCTAGCCCGGATCTGTCCGAAGCTAACAAAATCTGCCTACCAGCACCTCTAAAGCTCACTAATTTACACGCTATATCTTGTTTAATTTGTTTAAAAACCAAAGAGTAAAAATGACACAATGTGGTTTTACATGGGTTTCTTGTGCGAGTGCAGTCACTTCCTGGAGTCTCTGCTGGTTGCCTGGCAACCTCACAGGGATGACAAGGTCCTGGATTCCTCTTCCTATACTCTCAATGAACTGTTGCATTTCACACACAGTTGTCCCTATTAACAGTTTTGTTGTTGCTTTACACTTGAAGCCTAATATATGAACTCATTGCTAAAGGCCAAACTTACTTATTTAAACAGACCAAACAACAGCCTGAGCTGAATACCACACTGACAACTGGATCAACACATCACCCACGTATTGAGTGTCAAACAGGGAGAGGTCTGCTTGAAAACTACACACTCCTAGGAGTTTTCCGACACATTACTTATATAGAAATGAGTAAACGGACAAGTGCTGACTGTACTACTGTTTTCAGGGAGAAACCTCGACACCATCAGCCCGCCCTCTCTGTCTCCCTCAGGCCATGGCCTCTGAAAATCGGTGAGTAAGGCATTGTTTGCATAGTGGCTGGCTAGCAGACACACCACCAAAGCTCACAAACAGTTGTTCTGTCCTGCAAATGCGAGCTCTGTGCGACACACAGCATTCCAGTGCATCAAGTCTGCAAACCGCTGATGAGGAGGAGGAGGTCAGAGTGATACCACTTAAATGGAAAGGACTTAAGGTAGTAAAGGTGGGCTGCTGTCTCAACATAGATCACTGGCTAGACATTTTGACTGGAGAGGGAGAGAGCGAGAGAACACAAATCAGTGGACTCCCTCAGTCAAAGCAGCTGTCAGGAGAGGAGCAGCTTTCTAAGAAAACATATTTAGGAAAATCTGTTTCTTGTTGCTTGGAAGGGCAGTATCTTGGTTTCTGTCCCTCAGTAAGCTCAGCAATAGTTCACCGGCCCTGCGTCCGTACTTTACCAAACTTACACCTGATCCACACCAGGTTTACTTATTTTAGTTTACAGTCAACATTGGACTATTATCACCAAGAATGCCAAAAATTCCTCAGGGCTCGGCCATATCATTACACAACTCACAATGAGTTGGGAGCTAACAACAGGACTGAGAAAACAGAAAAACTGTGTTCTCCTTAGAAAAGCTTCACATGTTACTGAGAAAGCTGTGCAGGTTTTAACCCCTTCGTCTTCGCTCTGAAGTCAAGCATGTTTGCTCACAACATCCTCATGAAGCAAGATGTGTTTGAGCATAGGGTGGTTCATAAGTGTACTTGGTACCAGAACACCTTAGGCCGCAGGTCGATGATCGACTTTGTGGTCGTATCATCAGATCTGCGGCCATATGTCTTGGACACTCGGGTGAAGAGAGGGGCAGAGCTGTCAACTGATCACCACTTGGTGGTGAGTTGGATAAGATGGCGGGGACGGCTGCCGGACAGACCTGGCACACCTAAACGCGTAGTGAGTGTGAACTGGGATCGTCTGGCGGAGGGCCCTGTCCGCGAGATCTTCAACTCCCACCTCCGGAAGAACTTCTCGCGCATCCCGGGGGAGGTTGGGGACATGGAAACAGAGTGGACCATGTTCAAAGCCTCCATTGCTGAGGTGGCCGCTAGGAGTTGTGGTCAGAAGGTCGTCGGTGCCTGTCGAGGCGGCAACCCTAGAACCCGCTGGTGGACACCGGCAGTGAAGGAAGCCGTTAAGCTGAAGAAGGAGGCTTTTCGGGCTTGGCTAGCCCAGAGGTCTCCTGAAGCAGCGGACAGGTACCGGGAGGCCAGAAGGACGGCAGCCTCGGTGGTCACCCAAGCAAAAACCCGGGTGTGGGAGGAGTTTGGGGAGGCTATGGAGGAGGACTTTCGGTTGGCCTCAAGGAAGTTCTGGCAAACCATCAGACGACTCAGGAAGGGAAAGCGGGGCTTGGCTCAGGCCGTGTTCGGCAGGGGAGGAGAGCTGCTAACCCGGACTGGGGATGTTGTCGAGCGGTGGAAAGAGCACTTTGAGGAACTCTTCAACCCGACCAACATGTCCTCAGTGGAAGAGGCAGAGTTTGAAGACTCGGGGGAAGACTCACCCATATCCCTGGCAGAAGTCTCCAAGGTAGTCAAAGAGCTACTTGGTGGCAAGGCGCCAGGTGTGGATGAGATTCGCCCTGAGATGCTGAAGGCTCTGGACATTGTTGGGCTGTCTTGGCTGACACGCCTTTTCAGTGTCGCATGGAGGTCGGGGACAGTGCCTTTGGAGTGGCAGACCGGGGTGGTGGTTCCCGTCTTCAAAAAGGGGGACCGGAGGGTGTGCTCCAATTACCGTGGTATCGCACTGCTCAGCCTCCCCGGGAAAGTTTATTCCAGGGTGCTGGAAAGGAGACTACGACCGACTGTCGAACCTTGGATTCAGGAGGAGCAATGTGGATTCCGTCCTGGCCGTGGCACAGTGGACCAGCTCTTTACTCTTGCAGGGCTCCTGGGAGGTTCATGGGAGTTTGCCCATCCAGTCTACATGTGTTTTGTAGACTTGGAGAAGGCTTTCGACCGTGTCCCCCGGGTTGTCCTGTGGGGGGTACTGCGGGAGTATGGGGTACCGGGGTTGCTGCTACAAGCCATCCGGTCCCTATATAACCGAAGTGAGTGCTGTGTCCGCATTCTCGGCACAAAGTCAAACACGTTCCAAGTGGGTGTTGGACTCCGCCAGGGCTGCCCCTTGTCACCAATTCTGTTTGTGATATTCATGGACAGGATTTCAAGGCGCAGCCAGGGGGAGGAGAGTGTCCGGTTTGGTGGTCTCAGAATAGCATCTCTGCTCTTTGCGGACGATGTGGTCCTGTTGGCTTCATCGGGCTGTGACCTTCAGCATTCACTGGGGCGGTTTGCAGCTGAGTGTGAAGCGGCTGGGATGAGAGTCAGCACCTCCAAGTCCGAGGCCATGGTTCTCAGCCGGAAAACAGTGGACTGCCCCCTTTGGGTTGGAGGTGAGTTACTGCCCCAGACGGGGGAGTTCAAGTATCTCGGGGTCTTGTTCACGAGTGATGGTAAGATGGAGCGTGAGATGGACAGGCGGATTGGTGCAGCATCAGCAGTAATGCGGGTGTTGTACCGGACCGTGGTGGTCAAGAGGGAGCTGAGCCGGAAGGCAAAGCTTTCGATTTACCAGTCGATCTACGTTCCAACCCTCACCTATGGTCATGAGCTTTGGGTAGTGACCGAAAGACTGAGATCGCGGATACAAGCGGCCGAAATGAGTTTCCTCCGCAGGGTGGCTGGGCTCACCCTTAGAGATAGGGAAAGGAGCTCGGACATCCGGAGGGAGCTCGGAGTAGAGCCGCTGCTCCTTCGCATCGAAAGGAGCCAGTTGAGGTGGTTAGGGCATCTGATTAGGATGCCTCCTGGACGCCTCCCTTTGGAGGTTTTCCGGGCACGTCCAACTGGTAGGAGGCCCCGGGGCAGACCCAGCACACGCTGGAGGGATTATATATCTCATCTGGCCTGGGAACGCCTTGGGGTCCCCCAGGAGGAGCTGGAAAGCGTTGCCGGGGAGAAGGACGTCTGGACAACCCTGCTTAACCTGCTGCCACCGCGACCCGGCCCCGGATAAGCGGAAGAAAATGGATGGATGGATGGATGGATGAAGCAAGAAAGGAATAAAGTAAAACACACATAGGAGATAGAAAATTTTTTATTTAGCAATTTTGTGTTTTAAGTGAAATTACAAGGCTGCTGTCACATCTATAAAGAAGTATAATGATTCAAAGCTTTTCAGCAAACGTTTGTTTGAACCACTACTGTTATAGTAAAACATTATACCAGTATTTTACCTGCCAATCTATGAAGTTTATCTGTCAGGAAAAACATTTCCACCATCAGTGGATGATGACACTGACTGGACCAGTAGCTACATGGCCAGTCGTTATAAATTTGGAAAGCCTCTGTTAACCTCTTCTAACTTTTTCCGTCATTACAGGAGAACCTATATTATATCTGATTTGTTTAATGCCAACAACATTTGGAAATTAAAATAAATAATAAAACAACCTTACTTTTCTATATAAACACTTAAGTGGAAATGGGCTTTACAAATGTTTTTTTTCCCCCAAACCCATGTTAACATTCACATAGTGTAATTTTACTCCATGTAAATAAGTTGCAGTGCACTTTTGCATACATCACAAATCTTTAAGAACATTTTGTAAAATATTTGATTCTTTCATTCAAAAAGCTTCTCTAAATTATTCTATATTACTTTGACAAAGCATAGTTTATATTATAGTATATTTTGTTTATTAGAGCCAGTTTAAATTTAAAAAAATCAGCCTTAAAATTCAACAACAAGGCTACAGTCAGGAGATGCTTTGAGCTAAATGCTAACGTCAGCATGCTAACATGCTCACAGTGACAAAGCTGAGATGCTGATGTTTAGCAGGTATAATGTTTACCATGTTCACTATCTTAGTTTAGCATGTTAGCATGCTAATATTTGCTGATTAGCACTAAACTCGACAAATTAACATTGCCATCAATAGAGATGCTAACATGGCTAATAAACCATTAAATTGATAGATTTAAAATTCTAAATAATTATAAGGCTAAATGAACTCAACTCTGTTGCTCTACAGATAGTTTTTTGTCTTCAAGCAACATTATTTGTAGCATTTACATAATTTTCAAGAAAGGAAAACAATTTGAAAACAAGTAGGTTTACAATCTGTTTGTTTTTAATGTGATACAGTGAGTAAAGCATGAGTCAAACATGTTCACCCAGATTTACCCCAGATTTCAGAAAATATATATATTTATTTCAACAATTTATAAAAGTATGTAATATCTCATTACATAGCCTACCTGTATGATTCCTTGGCCTTTATCACCATCATATTGGTGAGTAATTTAATGCTAATCCTGCCCTGTAACTGGGCTGGCATGTAGCTGGAAATGTTAAACAAATTAACTATAATTCAATTTCTGAGTATATATGGTTCATGCACGTTAAACAGGTTTTGTGTTATCGGCATTTATCTGTGGACCTGATTAATCATGCAGAGAAAATTTGGCCTTTGTATGTATATTCAGATTTGAACAATTTCTGATGCACTGAACATCAATCTAGGTCACCTATAAATTTCAGCCACATGTCGTGCTCACCGAGTGGTTAAGGCCATACAGTACCTCATTAAAGTGAATCAGCATGGTAGAGCAGCGCAGCAGTGCTCCACAGCGATGGTGTCAGATTTACAGAGTTCATAATTCAAACATCCTTGTACCTTTGTTTTCTGTACCAGCATTTGCTGTGTAGGCTGGCCTGGCAACGGTGTAAAGAAAATGATATTAACACAAGGAAGAACACAGGAATAAATAGTTGAATCACTACAACCTTCTTTCTGCACCATATAACAAACAATTCATTCCCATGTAATGACTGTTGTTTTTACTTTAAAAAAAAATCGTGTTAATATGGTAAAATGGAGAAAAAGACATTTTGGGAAATATGCTTGTTCGCTTTCTCGCTGACAGTTAAATGAGAAGACTGAGTGGTATTGATCTTCTCATCTAACTCTCAGCAAGAAAACGAAAAAGCTTATTACCCAACTACGCCTTTAATACAAGATAAACATCACTATTGCGTTTAGTATGTGTCAAGTTTAGGAACGGTGGTTTAGGACATTTGGTAATTTAAAGAAAAGAAACAAAGAGTCAGGCACAGGATCTGAACAGGAAGTTTGACACATAGTCTAAAGTGGACCAACATGAATCTGGTGATAGCATACTGAAAAGATGAAAAATACTACATTAGAAACCAAATCAACTGGTCCAGAAGGCACCCTATTTATGTAAAGATAAAAGATAAAAATGAACTGTATCATTTGACAAAACAATTCCACCACAAGGTGCATTTAGTAGCTGTTCTGGAGCTTTTGATCGTATCACATGATCTTCCTCCGCAGATGGGGTTGTAGATTTTAGCATTTTAAGGACTTCTCATGACAACTGGGCAAAATCCATGCGTTGAGGAAGATCATGTGACAATCAAAAGCTCCAGAGCATCTACTAAATGGACCTTGTGGTGACATTGTTTTTTTTTCAGCTGCTGTGTCCAAGGTCGGCAATGAGCTTTAATTCTCAACTATATAGTAAATTTTATTTTATTTAATTTAATATCACATATTTGAGTATTTAGCAATGAATTACACAGTATTGTTACATTCACTACCTAAATATTACCAATAAGCAGATGCACTGCAGACCTAATGGGCATCGCTTTATTTAATTAATTTCAATGAATTCAAGTTCTAATGGCATTTACTGGATAAAGCTTCAGTAGATAAAACACGGTGTGAAAAGAGAAGTTTTGATTTTTTTTTAACACGGGGGATGTTAAGGAGAATCGAGTTGATTTCGTGCGCATAAAACACAACAACTGCCCTCTAACATTGTGTCTTAAACTGGTTTAAATATGAATCCTAGCATAAGCAGTTCACTATGCTTTGGTTAGATGGCTAAATATTCCAAACTGGAGACCCTGTTCTGCAAATATACAGCAAAATGCAACTTCTGCTGTTACAAGCTGTCGATAGAGCGTATTACAGTATTACACAGGGCAAAATTTAGGATTACACAACAGCTCAGGGAAGAATGAGATAAAGCGAGACACAAGATGCATGCTTTAGTTACACATTAAGGACCATAGTAAGCATTGTGTCATTTTAATTGTCCCTTAGGTTGTTGAAACAGAGACGTCATCAAGTGTGATGAAACCTCCAGCTGCCAACACACTCACTGGAGCTTTCATCTTTGGACCCTCTGTGTGTAAAGCATCACTGAATGAGTTTGTTTGCCGGTAACTTTGAAGTGAATTTCCTCTGTTGGGTGGGGGAGGCAATATTGTGCAGTGTCAGCCGCACTACAACACTCTCTTGCTTTAACTATATTAATTTAATAGTTCAATACCATTAGAAGGAATGTGTGTAAAAACATGGAGAGTCTCTGGATATATGTGGCTATGGCTTATTTCATCTCAAGTGAGTGCAAGACTATTCTAGACAAGAAGATACATATACCTCCTAGCAGCATTAGCTAACACGCTACAGTGAGAATTGGGCGACGGTTTCTCAAATGTCAATCCACCCTCAGCTTCTTGTGTGTAGAGTGCTCTGTAGATGGCGTCCCATTTGCATGTCCATTTGTTGATACAGGAGAGCCGTTCTGGTGCTCCTTCTTTAGAGAAGCACTGGGCTTCTTGTAAGTCTTGTGTGAGAGAAAGAGAGGCAGAGAGTGCATGTTATTAAACTTAATGTTATAATTAAATGTAATTACTGAAACACAAATGTCAGTGTCTCCGTCACATAGTCTGTCCACCTGAGAGTGCTTACAAGTTCATTTAATGGCACAAATTTTACGGCTTCTTATCAAAAAATGTTGTTGATGTTATGTGTTAATGAAAAAATGACTAATATCTCCAATATCAATATCGGCCTCTAAACTCCCGTATCGGACAGGCTGTGAGCAGAATGTAACATACGCAAATGTTAAACCCAATAAGTCTGCTAATAGCAACTTAACTAGTTTACCAGATTAAGCTTTTTGTTTTTATCTATATAAAAACACAAATATACAATTTTATTTATAATATGAAGGATAAGGCTGGCTTTATTCTGTTTTTTTTCCTTACAGTCAACATATCTTCTGAAAATACAAAAACCAACAATGCAATAGTTTGATATTTAGTACTTTCCCACTTTCTTTCAGCTAAATCCTTTTTGTTTCTTACTGAAGATGTATTTCTTTAAAAATGGGTTACAAATATAAAGTTACATTTATTTTTAAAACATCTGGGCACTGTAGTTATTTTGCAAACGTTACACAAACAGGAGTAAATAGTGCATTTGTTGGGGACCATTTTCAGCAGCGGATTAACACACATTTGGTATTTTAGTGAGTATTTACGGCAGTCACATGGTGTATGTAAGATTGACTCAAATAAACTACAGTGCCCATGTTCATCATAATGAAGAGACATACACTTGTTAGTCGGATCAATTCATTGTTAGTTAGTAGTTAGTATTTTGTTAGTAATAGTTAGTAGTCTTTTCATGGGATTTTCTGACACCAGACTTATCCTTTAAAGTCATTTAATTAACAGTTTAAAATGGAACAACAACTGACCTGAATGTAGAAGTTTGAGAAAAGGATAATAAGCATGACCATGTAACTTATTTGGACGTACAGCCATCCCATGGGGAAGCCGCACGGCCAAATGACTGCACACATTGTCTGGGACATGGTTAAAAAGAACTGGATCTGTGGAGGAAACACGACACACACATGCAGACACATACTAGAGTGAGAAGGTGACCCAGAGAGCATATAGAAACGTAAATATTGATCCAGAGCCTAAAATACCTTAGCCTAACATCAGCTCCACAACGTAAAGTTAATATATAACAATCATCACATACAAACCAAAAGACAAAGACTGAAAATACATTTCAACTTTTATTTACCCCCATGAATTTTGAAAAGGATAATACGTGAAATAAAAGAAGAACAGTGGTGGAAAGTAACTAAGTACTGTGCTTACATAAAACTTTGAGGTATTTGTACTTTACTTGAGTATCTCTATTTCATGCTACTTTATATTTCTACTTCACTATATTTCAAAGGCAAATATTGTACTTTTTACTCCACTGCATTTGTTTGGCAGCAATAGTTACTAGTGTAAGGGCAAAAATTTCTCATTTCCTATTACTAGATATGTTTTAAGTAATAACCTGTTTCCCATATCTTCCTTCTGCACTCTGTGTACTTTGATCATTTCTGTTATGAGTCATCTCTGACATAAAGTACATTGGTATCCAGTTTGGGTTAGATTACTGAAGGACAACTTGTTTGTAATGAGGGGTATTAGGAGAACAGTCTGCCCTGTGTTCTGATCCTTGGATAAGACAGAGATGTTGTGGACCAGGGTTGATTAAGTCATAAATATGTGACTATCTGCCCTTCGGGGTCAGACTCCTCATATGCTTCTTGGTGTATGATCTCTGTCCTTTCAGCTGAAATAAGATTGACTCTGTGTGCTTGCTCGCTCTTCCTTTTGTTACTTTTTATTCTTGATTACCATTTTATTGGATTGCTTTCTGGCGTGCATCACTGCTGTGTCTCAGGAGCAAGACGAGACATGCAGTGCCTTTCTGTCACGCCTTACACTCACAGCGGTCTGCAGAGGGGATCTATGGGGGTCACGCCATTGGAACCGTATGAGGTCCACCTAAAGGAGCATTTTCTGGGACGCATGAAACTAGAAATTGCCGCCGCAATAAGGAAAAGCTGTATTTCGTGGAAAACAGCAACTCTGCAGACCATCCTAGAACACGCGGAACAGAAAACGAGCAGAGCAGGAAGAACGTCCGTCAGAAGAGACTGGACGACGCTCAACTGACCCTGTATACAGGCATTGACAGGGCGAGAAGGCGGCCAGGCCAGGGGCCGAGGGCGAGACGGAGGCAGGAGAAGACGGGGCAAGAATGGTTCCAGTGGTTTCCAGGCCTTCCAGGACCCGGAGGTTTGCCACGGCTGCGGCCAAGCTGGACATATTCGCAGGGACTGTCCCGAAAAAAGAAAAAAAGAGGGACAGCAGGCGATTTCCCGCACCGGAGGGTCGGAGGTGGGGGGGATGGACTCCGGGGATGGACCAGCCCGCACCACAACACACAATTTCCACCACAACTAGTTACTTTACAGTATAATGATCTGCTTCTAAAATATAATAATGCACAAAATCTCCTTATTATCAAGTAATTTAGTCTGTAATTGAGTCCTTAAAATCTTATTTTCTTTAATAAACGTGAAAAAAAATCTGACTAAGAATATTCCAACCTATTTTCAATGCAGTTTCAAGTATTTTCTAAAACAGTTTCATTTTTCACAATTCTTTGCAACAACCTGCCTCATTGTTTTTCATTTCAAGCTACAGACTCTCTTTTTTAAATGCAGTTGAACCAATTGATTTAAAAAGTAATATTATATTGGTAATTTGTAATTATATTCAGAAATGTCTTCATTAGATCGGTTGTTTTGCAGATGAAACTGCCCATCAGTGTGAATAATTAAAATCTGCTCCACCTCGACCAACTACAACAGTAAAAGGCAACTTACACATTAATGCATCAGTAATAATAGTCCTATAATATAACATACAGTATGTATGTATAATACATCACCACCAAATGAGCCTTTTTTCTGCATAATGATACTTTTGTAATTTTACTTAAGTAAGCTTTTGAATGCAGGACTTTTACTTGTAATGGAATTTTTTTTTTACTTTATTCTGTGGTATTGCTACTTTTACTTAAGTAAAGGATGTGAATACTTCTTCCACCACTGGGAAGAAACTGCAGGATGGACCCACCAGCTGTAACTGTGTGATGTACTTCTTCCACCACAGGTACGGCCGCATGGCTGGGATGGCTGAGAGGCCGTAGTAAGAATACATCACGACGTGGACGAAGCTGTTCAGGGATGCACCGAAGTATGCTGACGAGACGCAGAAGAGAGACACAGGAAGTTATTAATCTACAGCGAGCAATAACAGTCAGAATGGCTTTCAGGAGTGCAGTGATCATATAGGGAATAACCAACGTTTCATTAGTCTGCTCTGTTTGGAACAATTGCTACAACGTTCATGTAAAATCAATAGAAGCCATTAACAGTAAAGTAATACAAAAGTAATATAGTGAACATCTCATAAATGATAAAACATGTTTATAGATTGATGATTTTGAGAGGATTTTCAGTGTAAGAAACTTGACAACTTCATAGACTGCTGTGCTGTTAGAAAAGTATGTTATACAGTGCAGCAGTGTTCAGGGCAATAAGTGTCACTTTGTGTCCTTTAAGGCTTTGTGGTACTGTTTTCAGGCCTAATGGGTTTAACATTAGAGCACTTGAATTATTTTGCCCACTTTGAGGCCAAACAGTAAATGTGGTTACTGGAATGATTTGAGTCACTGGAGGGCGAAGTTGTGTTAAAACACTCACAATGGCCGCAGGGTACCCAGTTCAATACGAACCACCAGATATTCAGCATGCTAGCGTGGTGGTAGATGTGGAGGAAAGTGATCTGGCGATTATTCTTTCGTAGTATGAAGAAAAAGGTGTCCATGAACTCGATGAGCTTGGAGAAGTAGTACCACCACAGGACATTTATGATCTGAGAGGAGACACAGCAAAACAAAAATTGTTAAAGATAAAACAAACAAAAAAACAAAACCTTTCTGTATATGCCCGAACAATATACATTATAGAGATAAAAATATTAGACAGCAAATCAGAAAAATACAGTGCAAAGGTTCTTCCAAAATTCCCCACACACATTTTTATCATACAAGGTGATAAGCAGACATCTGTGCCGAAGGTCCTTGAAAGTTCAGGATGAATCAAAGTAATTTGTAGCAGTGACACAATGATAAAACTTTTTATTTAAATCACTGCATGAACTGCAAAGCCGAGCACATTTCACTGTGAGCCTTGTTTTCACCTCTGCTGCAGGGGGACGCTGAAGAGTCATCATGATGACATGAGTCGGATTAAATTGACTCCCTGTCTCTGCAGCTTATCTGCTGGGATTTACAGGTGCTCACCCATAGAAATCAGAGCAGTAGATTTGAAATAGAAAACACACATTTGGCTTAATATTATATGCATTCTAGGTGTCCTACAGTAGCTGGTTTACTGTGTTGTTTTGTCATACCAAGAAACAGAATGAGAAATCATGTACTTTGTAATGAAATGACATCAAAGGTGTGATCAAATGAAAATAAAATAATAAACATACAAAGGTTGCACAGTGTAAATCGGACTAACTCACCTTATTATCCACTTCCTGTGCGCTGTGAGTGTCCTGGCAGTAGAAGTTGTAGCCACCTTGCCACACGGCGGTAACAAGCTGAAGAAAAAGCCATTAAGATGAACGATGAATGGATATTTTACCAAAACCCTGAATAGATGAGCCACGCACACGCGCACACACACACACACACACACACACACACACACACACACAGCAGTGTGACACTGCAATGCACAAATGCAATGTAAAAGTGAAACTCAAAAGATATGATGTTATCAAATGTGACTTACCTTTTACTACAAGTAATAAACACACACAAGCAAATACACAGACACCAGATAGTCCCTTATCTGTTTGGTGTCAGGTTGTGCTGACATTAGTTATAAATATTTAATCTAATTAAAAGTAAAAACACCATGAGCTCACTCTGCCACTGAAATATAATGTATGGTCTGATGTTTAAAGGTAATTTTGGAACATGATATTATCACAGAGCGTACTGGAAGCTAATTCATCGAATGATTTTAAAGCATTTTTACACACACACAGGTAGACTTAGAAAATGCAAATACAGGAATTTCTATTTGAAATACTCAATAGTAACAATCCAACTCTGCATACCTGTGCAGTGATTATTTGTTCCTAATACTTTTGCATATTAAAGTTGCACTTCAGTGATTTTTTTATTGCCCTTCCATAACGCTGAGGAACTTGCGAGAGACAGATTTTAAAATAATTTACGCAGCAAAGGCCAACTTTTATCCTGACTTTTAGTCCCTAGTATGGGTCCAGCTCCAAAAACGATGGATCCCACACTTCCCATAAGGCAACTCAATTATTTATTCCATTCATTTGTAAGGGACCATGTACAATATTAAACATAAATGTTACCATTTGATGTATTGAACCAGAGTTAGCTCAAAGCTAACTTTGATCTGCAAATAATCAGACACAACAGTACATCACACACACGTCAGCAAGAAGTTAACATCATCAGGGTTATTTTTTCAGACTTGACAAAAGCCACAAAAGACATTATACAGCTGTGTTTATAGGATGAGTGGCACTCCCTTTGACAAGTAAACTAATATGTATGTGTAAAATCAGTGCCCCTTTAAAGAATAAATATTCAACTGCACGTAGATGGCTTAATGCTGATTCACCAAATCAATATACTGTAGATCCACTGTCTTTGTCTGCTGCTGTAAAAGGCTTCACTAACCAACATCAGAGCCAAGAAACTGCCACCAGCAACAAAACGAAGTGAAGCTTGTTTTTTTTTAAACATCAAGTATTTTATCATGTGTGCACAGACGTTAGCTACCCCACTCCTTGATTCTTTCTCCAAACCTACAGTAGCATTAGTCAGCCTAAAAATAAACAAAATTAATCACAATCAGCTTTAATCACAATCATTATGTGATGAACCGCTGTGCCCTGGAAAGTTGACAAGAACAAAACTGCCCTGTACTTTGATTCTCATCAGGTGGCATTGATTGTGGAGTGCCGAAAGTTCACCCCATGTCCGGGGCACGGTCAGAGTACAGAGTTTAATGAATCACACAGCAACAGTCCAATGGGGCCTTACGCAATGCAGACAAGACAAGTAGCTTGCTCTGTCAGCTTGATGGGAAGGAGAGTTCAGATACTTTAGACTTCCACGTAGGTCCTGGTGTTCACAGGTACACAAAACAACTAATATGATCACTATTATACTGTAGGCGCTATTACTACAACTTAAACAGCAAATTCAGCTCAGACTCTGCCGCCTTTCTAAATAAAAATGCAATTCCATGTTTGTTTACATCAGTGCATCCATCAATTTCAGTTATTTAGTCAGCTGTTTATAAAAAAACAGTTTTCCAGCAAACAATAGGGGGCTGTGCTGTTGTCTGCAAGGGCATATGAGAGGTTTGATGGCTGAAACAATGAGCCTGTCAGCGTCCAGCTGTGTCCCTCTCACTCCCTGATAGCATTGTCTCTCATGGTAGCTGTCAGCAAGAGACGCCAGTAGCCACAGGCCCTAATCAGAGTCAAGTGTTGAAGAAATAGTTCAACATTTTTATGGAAATACGCCTATTCGCTTTCTTGCTGAGAGCAAGACGAGAAGATTGATACCACTCTCATACCTGTCCGCTAAATATAAAACTACAGCTGTGTTAGCTTAGCTTAGCATAGAGAGCTTAGCAAGACAAAACACCTAAAAAAAAAGTAAAACCACAACTTGTTACGCAAACGACAACAAACTAGATATACTGTTAATTAGTGAACTTTCGGGGTGCTGGTAGAAAGATCTTTTTTTTAACCTTTGGACAGAGCCAGGCTAGCTGTTTCCCCCTGTTTCCAGTCTTTATGCTAAGCTAGGCTAACTGTCTCCTGACTAGCTTCATATTTAAAGAAACAGTTTGACATTTTGGGAAATATGCTTACTGTTATTTTCTTGCCGGAGCCAGCAGCAGGTTAGCTTAGCTTAGCACAAACACTGGAAAAAATGAAAGTGTAAAAACGACATGTTGTGGTTTTACCTTCTGTTGTTTTCTTCTTTATGCTAAGGTAAGTTGTTATGGCTGTGTGTGTTCCCTGTGCTGTTTGTCTTCTTTTCCTCTCCTGTCCTCTCTAGCTCTGCCCAGGTGTGCTACATCTGATTGCTCAATGAGGTGCACCTGGCCTGGGAATGAAGTGCTTAAAAGCTCCTGTGCCAGCATCAAGAAGGGAGAGACTTCTGAGGCCTGTACTACGAAGCAAGTTCAACATACCCAGGATCTCTTTTCGTTATCTGGCTTCACTAAGCCTAACAATTGCGATCCTGCTAAGCGGTCACACGATGCTGGTTATCAACTCGATAAGTCAACCCAGGGTTTCCCAATCAAGCCATGAGCGTGTTCACATGAAAGAGGCGGTGTTTGCAGCATATGACCAATCACAAACATGACAGGTGTACTGGCAGCAGAGCGGCATACTTTACAAACGAAGACCAAACTGTAATATTAGAGAAATACGAAGAATTTAAACATCCTCCAGGCTAAAAGCAACACAGCTGCAGCTGCTGAATGCAGGAAGGACAGTAAATTAACAGGCTTATAGTATCGCTGCCCCGTCAGTAGTATTCCATTAAGTTAATGTGTTGCTTAGATGTATTCTTATGGAGTGTTTGACAATTTTAGCCTGATTCTTTCAGCTGCAACCCCGGTGGTGTCAAACAGACAAAAAATAAATAAATATAAAAACATAATTTCGCGGTAAATAGGCTTACATTCATCTCTTATAAGTACAAAGCTTTAGTGCTTCAGTCAGTCTCTGTTGTAGGATGACACAGATACGTCGGTCAATCCGACGAGAAACTATCTCTCATATAAAAAGAGTTCCTCTCATGATCCACGTACCGAGCTCCACTTCTTTTCTATTGGTGATGTCATTTTCCAAGAGAATTGATTGGTCAGTAGGCGGTGCTTTAGTATGCGTTGATCTGTTATCTCGAACACAACCTGCTCCGGAGCAGGTTTGCTGTGATTGATTTGCACCAGTGGAGTGATGTTCGCCCCATAGGGCGTAACAAAGTTAACACAGTTTTAGCTTCATATTTAACTGACAGATATGAGAGTGGTATCGATCTTATCTAACTCTTGATAAGAGAATGTCTAGTGAGGCCCATAACCTCCCCTGTAAAACCACAGCTTGTTGTTTTTACATGTTAGGTCTTATGAGGTATAACGTGTGAATTAGTGAGCTTTACAGGTGCTGGTATTGGGATTGTGTTACCTTTGGGCAGAGCAAAGCTAGCTGTTTCCCCCTGCCTCCAGTCTTAATGCTAAGCTAAGCTAACCGGCTGCTGGCTGTAGCTTCATATTTAACATACACACATGACACACTCATCTAACTCTGGCAAGAAAGCAAATAAGCTTAGTATTGCTTTAATTAAACATACATATATATCTGGTCATATTCACACACTAGAGTTTTAAGTGAGTATGCAGCTCTGGTTCAGGTCGGTTTCCTCTTTGTTCTTTTATAATCTGTCTGTGGTGTGACGTTGCAGTGATTGCTTTGGCCTACTTCAACACATCTCTCAGTGCCGAGCAGTCTGTTTACCTCATAGAACATGTAGAAGGACAAGAGTGTGATGCCCAGATTGTAGAGCACCAGGAGGCCTCTGCAGGAGTACGGCTGCCTGTGATTCATGTACTTGGGCCCCACCCACACGATCAGAAGGTACATGACTGTGAGTGCAAAGGTTGGTGGGTAGGTGTCGAGCAGCAGCCATCCCCGCACCCGCTGATCTGAAATATGGAGATAAAGAGGCCAGTTTTTATCGCGAGGAGAGGAGGCGATAAGGTGGCCTCATTGGTAAGAGCAGATGAACTTGAAAAATGAAATGCAGCAGCAGTGCACATTGAAAAATGTTTGCTCAATACCCAGAAAGGTTAGCAGCGAGAAGGTGAAAAACCCCAGCAGAATTCTTCCACGCAGTGCGTACAGCATGTAATGAACGACTTGGGTCAAAGGTTTAAGGTAATATTTACCTTCACTGCCACCTTCATTTTTCTGTTGATTGTGGTACTTTTGCAGTAATTACAGTTTTTACAACATTACAACATTTTTGCAGACAAGCACATTTAAGACAAGAGCAACACATTTTACAGCAGCTATTAAGATGACAATATAAACTCGACTTACCTCTGGGACCCAGCCATGTCTCTAGGTAAGTGTTCAGTTTATGATTGAAGGTGTCCATTTGTCACCTGAAAACAGAACGCGTAATGAAAACTATCTCACTTCCACTACATGTTTTACATCCATTGTAATGTTAAATTAAAAACAATTTAAAGCAGCACTGCGGCTGGTAATAACGCTGATGAGAGTGACTAAAGTTTCGGGCTGTAAAACCAAAACAATGAGCTGAAAGATGCTAAAACGCTCCGTAGAGCTGAGGGGAACTGCAGAGTTGGGTGATAACTGTCAGTGGGTTTGTCACTACGAGTGATGTATTTTACATTGCACACAGTCATTTGACCCATTTTTTTGTATAAAAATATTGATTAGTGCAGCTTTAAGAATGATAAGCTTAATTTAATCTGGCTGGAAGAAGGCTTGAGGGCTTAGTGATCATAACAACAGTCTTCTGGAAATTATGATTAACCCTAAGTAGTGTTTAAATAACAAAATGCAACTCAAAGTTGTCAATTTTGATACATGCCTATCATAACCACACAAGACAGCAGCTGAAATCATAAGTCTTTTTCTTACCACTGAGTCGGTCATTGGTCTGGTATTTGTCTAGTGTTACTGTCTTTACACATCTGTTTTTACTTCTGTTTGTGCTCCACCCATGTCCCAATAACTGATCCCACACATTACTGTGGTTTCAAACAACAGATCAAATGTGGCCACTTCTCACTCTGGGATGTAAAAGCAAGAAGCCAGCAGGCAGGTGTGTACAGACGATAACCACATCTCCATTCAGTTTGTACTGTTATACAGTGATTCTCTGGCTTTCAGATTGTTCAAGGTAATGAGGATGTGAAAACGTGTAGATTTATTACTGCTAATGTGCTCCAGATTTTAATAAAGGCTGAATCTTGTCCGACCCAGGCAGTGCTGCTACATTTACTTTGACAAAAACTTCTCTAAACCTTTGTGCGTGTTCTCTGGCCAAAGCTGTCAAATTGTGGTGATGCATTATTGTTCATGCATCTGTTGATCACTCTGTCCTTTCTGAGCGTTTCAAACACATGGTTGGTGTCGCCAGTACTGATTTAAACAACTGCCTATCAGGGAAAGATTGAAAAGTACAGTCTTTCTCTGTATTTTCCCCCCGAGGTAAGTACTTTTTTCATAAACAGTATATGTAATTTACAGTATTATATTAAATTCCACCACCATGCTTGTGACAGTCAGATCAACGCTGTGATATAAAGCAGATGGGCCATGTACACGACTGTCTGAATGTCTGGATGTTCACAGATGGGTAATTTTTCTTATACAGATTCTTTTATTATTACCAGGTCTGTTCTCAAACACTCTCTCAAACATGTTAAGTTGCACAGTCATGTTTTTACAAAAGAGGACATTTTCCAAATTTCACCTCCTTTAAATCATTCTCTGTAATAGCACTGATGTAGCTTTCTCACACAAAGCCTTACAACTCTGGAACAACCGTCCTCTACAGGAAAAAAAAAAAAACACATTCTGGTTTTTAAATGTCATATAAAGTTGTGACATGATTATTCACACTGCTGAGCAAAAGCTGTACAAATCCCTGCAGCTGATTTTCTTGCTGTAAACCTGATAACTCTCAGGCACACACTCTTTATTCATTATCGCCCCAGAGGTATTTGCACAATCCTGCAGGCCTTTATATTGTTTGCAAGACCCTGCTGTATCACTTCAGCCATTGCACAAAATGCCTCCTCGCAGCCACAGGAATCGCAGTATGTCTGCGTTCTTTATTTCCACTGACGTGTTTCCGAGCTATACATTCAATTCAATCCAATTACGTCACAGATGGCTGCACCACTGGACAGTCTCTACACCTGCGTCTACAGCTGGAAACATAACACAAGACAAAGTATGGACTCTAGTCTGCTCTGTGCATACTATATATGACGGAGGGTCATGTGAACCTCTGTACATTGACCTGTTTCTCCAACAAAGACATATACTCCTGAACAACATTTAAGATAATATGATAAATAAATCAGATTTTGACAGCGGATGGGTTTCAGTCTTTTGGCTCAAGTCAGATTTGTGTACGTATGAAGTGAAAGTAAAACACAGCGTAACAGGTTAATAGAATAACCTTGTACCTTACAGACAGAAATGTGAGCAGATCTATCAAATTTAGCTAAAGCATCTCAATTCAATCTGCATGCAGCTCTTATATATGGTCATATGATATTGAAATATGACTAATAGAACTGAGAGGACACACCAGTGACTTTGTTTACATGCATTCAGTGCATGTCTTTTAAAATATATAAAGAAGTATTCACTTAATTCCTCTGAATAGCAATATTTTAATCATCTGAGTTGCACAATAGCATACAAGGAACAAATACAGTATGCACTAAGAGGAACTTCTGAAAAACTTCCCTGTAAACATTGTGCAATATGGATCCCAGTTTACCAAACTGTGCATGTTATGGTGAACTGCTGCCCAGGCAACAAACGGCACATTACTGATAGTTGCATTTGTCCATAATCACTTGTCTACAGGAGCAAAATATGGCTTATTCTGATCAACCCCAGGACAGTACTATCCATGCTCTGATTATTAGAGATGCATTAGGCTGCGCCAAAACATGATAATCTGCAAGGCCTTAATCAGAGCACACAACAGTGTTAGCAGCCAGTCAGCTAGCTAAATGCTGCAAAATACGTCCAAACAATCAACGCATGGGATGGATCTTCCCAAAACACTAATGCACTGCACTTTGGTCAAAAATACACAGTGGTTTCATCACTGCAGCTGATAATGATTTATTCATACAGTCTAATATACTGTAAAAGTTAGGGTTGGGTGATATCATGACAGTAAATACAACAATATAAATATATAAGATGTTTTGTTTATACCAAGCTAGCTCTCCCTTTAAAATTGATTGTATTAAGTTGCAAATCAATAAGCAGGACGTCTTTATTGTCATATTGGATTTTTAAATGATTTTTGTATCAATGTGATGATGTGCCTGTATTTGTTAGGTTGTGCCAACTAAAACAGACATCGCAGTGATCAGTTCATCAACTACAGTTTCTCAACAGATTTTCCATAAACTTTACCATATCAAGATATATTATTGCGATATAAAATTACATACGCCATGACAGGGGATTTTATGTGTATTGTACCACCCATAGTAAGAGTATAGTGTAGTATAGATAGATATTCAAAAAGGTAGATAAGTAATAAAATGTAAATATCTAAAATCTGGGACCATACTCTAACTCTGAATATATATAATGACAGTGCCTGCTAATATTCGGTACATGGTTAGTTCAAATCTAGTTAATACTGGATATTGTCTTGCATTGGCAAGGTAGGCTACTTCACTGGAACTGTGCAGATCAGTATTGAGAATAACTGTATACAGTGAATCTATACACACAGGTAAGTACACTACAGAGGTCAACAATAAGACATTTGAAAGAATAACTAATACTAGTATAGTATATAGTACTGTAGAATATAGATTCATATTTGGAAAGGCTCTCCAGAAGTTTCCTAAAACAACATTTAGTGCATATCATCATTCAGACGTGCAAAACTGTTAAAAATCACAGCCTGTCCTGAGACAGCAGCAAAATCAACATTCAAAAGTTTTTCACCAGGAGGTTTGTCACAATACTGACAACTATCAATCGTATAGTGTTTAACAACTACATATAGCCTAAATATGCTGCAGTATTCGTCTGGCTTTGTCTTTAATATTGACATGATGATCATGCAGTATCGCGGCTGCACGGGGATATTGTGCTAAATCTAAAACGTCCTGCCGCCTATTTGCACCAGCTATAAAAGTAATTTTCCATCGGGGTCACACGTGTAATCTAAACTGCGCTTCTTTACGCACTGTAGTACTGTACGGTACGAAATCAGCAGCCCGGTCTCCAGTTAAAGATGTGCGCGCTGAGCGGATGACGGCGGTTATCTCATTACATCATCCTCTAATTTCACAGCTGAAACTTCCAGAGAGGTATTAATAAAACGATTTAGAAAGAAAACCCCAAAAAACGTATCGCATCCTGTCGATCACATCCAGGCTACACAGTAGAGGTCACCGCTCCAGCATCACCCAAACTCATCGCGTATACACAGCCTACTACAGACGCCATGCGCGCTGCAACCTGTTTTAAAAAAAAAAATAAAATAAATACTGTAATAGAAAGGCTTACCATAAAGTCACCCAGCCGTCCGGGACCGTTAGACAGAGAGTGAGATCGTGGGTGTGGATGAGGAGATGCAGCTGTGTGCCGCGGACTGCCTACCTTTATAGGCGGGGAGAGAAAACGGCTGTGTAACCTTGGCTGGCTGGCCGGTCTGAGCACAATGTGCAGCCTTGTCG
The DNA here is from genome assembly GCA_008360985.2 of Macquaria ambigua. Taxonomy (NCBI): domain Eukaryota; kingdom Metazoa; phylum Chordata; class Actinopteri; order Centrarchiformes; family Percichthyidae; genus Macquaria; species Macquaria ambigua. The sequence continues at coordinate 30,547 of VMKM01002980.1, forward strand.
CTCAGTGGAAAATAGTGGGAGGAACACGCAGACTGGCCCATTGCCCTGCAGGAGGGTTACAGCCAGGAGGTGACCCGGTGTGTTGCAACCACACACACACACAGTCAAAAAGATGACATCAAGGCTATCTCTGCCGTCCTGTAATTTGCAGTTAAACAATTTGCAGTGATTCCTGTAAATTGTTAAACCGAAGTACGTGAAGACTGTATGAGGCGGGGAGCAGAGAGTCAGTTGTAAATACAAACAATTTTTTCTTTTTTTTTTACATCTTCCCCAATTTTATTTTTAGAAAGAAGATCAGTAGAAAACGTGTATTCTGTGTGCAAAAAACAAAACATTATGAATTATTTGTGGGCGGTGGAGGAAGTATTCCCTATACTTAAGTAAAAGTAGCAATATCACACTGTAAAAATACTTAATTACAAGTAAAGGTCCTGCACTGAATGTTTCTCAAGTAAAAGTAAATAAACATTACTTAAACAAGTTACTCAATGCGGAAAATTGCCCCATGTTTTTGTTACACTATTAGATTACTATTGCTGATGCCATATGAGCCAGATGTCATCAAAAACTGTGAGCACATCCCTCCCAAACAAACAACTAAGGGTGAGTTCAGTGCTATTGAATGTGGTAGCACATGCCACATCAGGACAATCACAGATGTAATCTTAGAAACCCTTATTTTTTTCACCACAATAACGTGTAAGCTTAGCGAGCATTGATTAAGTTCACAGTGACTACGGGTGCAAGGACAATTACGGTCTGATGATGAAACACAAAGTTTGTCAGACACCTGGATGGTCCATGATACTGTATGTGCTGTGTCAGATTGGGCAGAGGTCATTAGTGTTACACTGGGTCGCATAAGACAACACGAACAATCCTCAGTATTAAAAAAAGCACTATGTTTATTTTGTTAATTGGTTTTCTGGATTCATGGGTCACAGGCAAGGTTTTCGGCTTTGCAAGGCCAGCCTGGGGCGGCCAGGATGTTCCAGGTCATAACTTGCAAATGTTTTCACTTTCAGGTTTTTTTTAAACATTTATTTATCGAGGGAATTCTAACAATTAGAGATGCTCTATTTTTCAGGAACACTTCCTTCACACTGACACAGTTAGACACCTGGAAGCTCCCAGTACAACCACAGTCTGGTCTTTTGGCCACTGAGCGCCATCACTGGAGAAGTTTTGGATTGAGGGCATGTCAGTGGTGAGGGAGGGCTACTTTCCCCACCCAGATTGACCCTGCCTGTCTGTCATCCATGACCCAAAGCAAGTCAAGTCTCACAGATCAAATCAAACTTTTTTGGCCAGCACGGGGCCCCCTGGTGGCCCATTGCAGTCATGGCCTGTGTGGGCGAAGAAAAACGTTGCAGTACCACTGATGGCCACTAGATGCTGTCTCCATCGGAAACAACATTCAAAAAGCATCAACTTCTCTCTTGAAATACAGGCAATACAGTTTTTAATCAAGTCATTACGATCTTGAAAGACGTGATTTAGAAAGTGATAGCTCCATTCATAAGATATTAAAGGACTACTTTACCAGTTTAGCATTGAACTCCTATAACATTGTCGGACTCACGGTGGACAGTTAAAAAAATAAAGATAAAAATCGGTGCAGCAGAACCAGAGATATCGTCTTTTTTTATTCCATGCATTCTTCTTCCTTGTCAAAACCTGACAGCTACATACCCACAATGCAACTCGAGCACTCAGTTTGATCGGAGATTCGGGTGTGTTGTGCTAGTAGCGGCTAACGTAGCCTCGAGCCTAGTTCCCATTTAAGGTTCTCATAAGGGCTGTGTCACTGACAGGTTGCTCCTCGCTGCACAGAAGCTACTGGACTGCCATGGCTGACTTTCTCTGTGTACTGTTTCTAGAAAAAGACCATTTTTGTCAGACTGATTGTTTGCAGGCCATCACATCAAACAGTGATCAGATTGACAGTATACTAGTTTCAATTGCTGTCACATAAACATTTAAAATCTTTAAAATTAACAATAATCTCGTTTTTGATTGGAAGACGTATTGCATGTGTTTACTGTGTTACACCTGAACCTGTTCTCCCCTAATTACTGGCAGAGTACTTACTGCATAATCTCTGATCACTGACAGCCCATTATATAGGCCTTTTCTTTCAAATTAGACATTGTGATGTATGGCAGGAGGAAAAGCACAGGTGTAAATAATAAAATTAATGATGGCTGAATCCAATTTAGCTGCTTCAGTTTCTGGGTCCTGGTATTGTGCATGCTGGCTCATTGTCACACTGTCATGGGTTATTGGCACACTTAAATAGAACAGAGCCATTAATGTTATTAGTAACACCTGTGATTTCTATTACAAGTCAAAATGTCTGCTGTGAAAAAGGCCTATTTCTCCTCAGGATTAATGGGGACAGATGGCTGTACTAAAATTCACTGACCTGCTACATATTTACTGCTTGAAAAAATGTTTTCACATCAAGTGTCTAATCAATTCTCTAATAACTAGTTTGTTTGTTTTTTTAATTTTACACAGGGCCAATGTCTCTAAGGTGCTCATTTGTGAACTTTACAGTGAAATATTTCATGTTCATTTTGGTGGTCTCCTATTGCTATATTCTCCAAATATTTTTTTGGGAATATTTGTGCAGAATCTTTAATCTTTATCATTAAAGGATGTTTGTGTTGAAGACCAACTATTTAAACACACTAATGCATTGTATTTTATTCTAATGTCCATTGCAATCAATAAAAGTAATAATAGTAATAAAAGTCCCAGGCCTTCGTTTGTGCTTTAACTCCTTTTGCAGCATAAAACTGTTTCCTGTCTCTCCACAGGGAAGGCCTGTAATCATTATCTGGTCCAAGAGGTCAAACTGAGGCAATGCTCTTATTTGTCACTGCAGCAGTATTATGTAAAGCTGTGGTTCAACACCACCATCTTGTGGAGGAAAATGTTCAGGTATCGGATGTTGGACAAAGGTAAAGTATTACAGACAAAAGAGGTGCCTTGAAATGCATTGGTATATTTTTGTAATGTACTTGCACATATTTAATAAAAAAGGCTTTTTATTCTTAACTTTCTACTTGAGTGCCTGGAATTTAATTTCTACACCAAACCCTTCTGATGGATGAAGGCATATTTTTTCTTCTTTGAAACGGCCCGTCATGGTCGGTCCACTTGGTCAAGAATGAAATATCTCAATAACTATCAGATGAATTGCCATGAAATTTTGTAGACCTTCATGGTCCCTAGAGGATGAATTGTGATAACACTGATCCCGACTTTTCATCGAGCGAGCGCCATCATCACGTCAAACTTATTTGTTCAATACTTTGGTTTATGACCAAATCCCTGCAGAACTACTGACACTCCCATCAGCCTCAGCTGGTTTAGTGCTAATTAGCAAGTTTAAACTAAGATGAACATGGTAAACATTATACTTAACATCAGCATGTTAGCATTGTCATTGTGAGCATGTTAGCATGCTAATGTTAGCATTTAGCTCAAAGCATGCTAAATACAGCCTCACAGAGCCGCTAGCGTGGCTGCAGTCTTTTAGTCTTGCCCTTCATAACAGAACCTATTTAAATGATGCTTTGATGGATTTAACCAGATAATTGATGTGTTCAGTCATATATAAGAGTTATATTTTAGATAACTGAAGGGTGACATGGTGATTCTCTGGGGGGAGGTAAGGAGAGACAAGGTCTCCCAAAGGCACCTAAATATCTCAGGTCTTACAGGTTTTCGTACTTTATCCTGGAACATGAAAATATGTGGTTTATTTATAACAGAATAAACAAATTAAACAAATGTACAACTCGCACACTGCAGGGCTCCAATATTCGCTCTTTGTATAGTGTTTTTGTTTATTTTGTGATTTGCTCTGTTGCGGCTCAGCACATGCCCCCCTTTTGCGGTTTGGATGTGTGTGCTGACTCCTATTTTATTTATAATAGTTCATATTTTCAAGTTTTGTGAAAGAACATGAATAAGACACGACTTTCTGCCAGCTCGGGTTAATGTCCAATATTCAAATTATGTAAATGTGCTGACTGCAGGCATTCCTGTAGGCGTGTCAATCAAAATGCTGCTAATGTGGCTAACTGGAAAGGTTTCAAGAGTTGTTCATGAAGGCTAACCATCAAATCAAATCCCTATGGCTCCTTTAAATAAAAAGCATTGCATAAAACATCTAAAGCACTTGTAAGAAAACTGACTAACGTACTCTTGTACATTTATTTTGAAGCAGCATCACATTGCAAACAATGGTTCACCATTTCCAATTGAATGCAACACTATTTTCAAAAGGTCCCACTACAATGTCAGCAGAGCAAAGAAAACGTTTCTCTTAAAATGAAAAAAAAAAAAAAAGATCTCTACCAAACGTGAAGAAAGCTCATATCCAGCAAAAACAAACAAAAAACAATGTTAATGTTTTAAAGAGCGGAAGTACAGTATTTACAGAGCACAAGATTAAAAGCAGACTACTGTACAACTCCTTGCTACATTTACATTCTCAAACAGACAGGCTTAATTTCCAGAGAAAAATAAATACACATCTGATTTCTATTACACAACCTTTTGCATGTCTTAACCCTATTAAAATAATTCTGTAATCATAAAAATCTGATACAGTATATATACATACATTTGATGCAGGTGTGTTTCTTACAACACACACATGCTGTTTTGCATTCTCTTAAAATTCGTTCTGAGCCACACATTTGGTCTTCCTTTACATGCGAGTTTGTATACTGACGATGCATTCCTACAGCGTTTCTCATTTGAACCTGTTGACTGGGTTTCCAATGAGCTCTGGGCACTGCTCTTCGCCTTTTGCGATCCTGTCGCACTTCTTGAACAGGTCGTAGTTGATCTTGTCAGTTAGGACGCTGTCCTGCTTATACTGCGGGTGCTTTGCAACAAATTCCCTCATCCACTTGGCCATGGTCATCAGCTCGCCTGTTGCAGATGAGCAAAATTAACAGTTACCCTCAGAGATGAAGCTGCATGAAGAGAAAATCTGCTGTGGCTTATGAGAACATTAATAAATATAGTATGTGTTCTGAGTTTTTCACACCACAGAAAAATGTGTTTTCAACATCTTAGCTAAATTTGAATGATAAAAAAAAAAAAATCATATATAAAATTAGATTTCAAATTCGTGAAAAAATAAGCAGGTAGATAACTATACAATTATTCATAGTATAGAATTGACAACTCAAATGGTTACAATATCTTTAGTTTATGAAGCGCGCACCCACTGAGTCGAAGAACGAATGAGAGCCGCAGCTCAGCGACAGACTCTCGTTCAGCGAGCTAACCCAGTACCACAAAGCTATATAAGCTATCCAGTGCATCATCGAGACATGATTTCAGGCCCTCCCAAAGAATCCTGAACATAAAAATGGTGAAAAACAGTTTAACGGTCCAACTCCACAATTCAGTACTACATTGTTCGCGGTCTTTTCACGTTTTCAGCGATTATTTTCTAACTTGTATACTGTGTTTAGAAACAAATCTCTGAATTTCCTTTACACAGACTTTAGCTTTTGTCCTTTAATGCAATTTTACCTGAGGCACGTTTCTTGATGAGCTTCAGGTAATTCAAAATGGTGCACCTGGTGTCCACATCAACTTCCATGTTTTCCAGATAGCAGTTAAGGATCGGGATCAGCCCTTGAAATACTCCCTCCTGGTGATAGAAAAAGAAGAAAACAGCCGTAATTATTAGATAACAAGACTAATAGTCTACACTTTGTGAGGCTGAACTAAGGCACCGCTGTGATTTGAGCTAAATACACGCAATGTCGGCAGAACAGGAAGAACAGGAAAACCCATTATTCCAACTCGGGAGTGTTCAAGCTTATTCCAAGATGGTTACAAACACTGCTTGTAGTCGTATCATTTAAATAGCCTAAATTAGCTACTTTTGTTATTTTATATATTTGTAGCAGTCCGTTAACAAGTAAAACCAGATAAATAAAACATAGGCTCCTTTTAACTGAATCAATTCTATCAGTGTTAATATTGGATTTTATTTTGAGTAACTGCCAGCAATAGTTGCTTTGCAGCCATTTTGCCAACAGTTTGTTGACACTTCTGTAGCTCTTTTCGTTACTGTCAGAATTTCCCGATACCTCTGACTCGGGATTAAGACTCTAACGTGAACAGCTTTTCCAAGTTGGTTACTTGTAAATACAGTCTAATGAAAATGCTAACATGCAGTATGCAACATACAGGTATAATATTTACCATGTTCACCATCTTAGTTTAGTGTGTTAGACTGCTAACATTAGCCAATTAGCATTAAACACAAAGTACAGCTACAAGAAAAGTCAGGGGATCAACAAAGATACATTACAATTAATCCTGAGAGGAACATGAATGTCTGAGCCAACTGTCATGGTAGTCCATCCAATAGTTGTCAAGACAGTTCAATCAAAACCACAAATGTCAACCTCATGGTGGCGCTAGAGGAAAAGTCAGGGGATCATCAAAGCCAGTAGGATTTATCATCTGGGGACCATGACTGTCTGTACAAAGTGTCATGACAATCCATCCAACAGTTGTTGAGATATTTCAGTCTGGACCAAAGTGGTGGACTGATCGACCATCCATTGAGCCACACTGCTAACATCGCTAAAAGGTTAAGACTATAATCACCTTTCCATTGATGATTGTGTCAATGCTCATCAGCGTGTACTCCTCATTATCACCATCAGTCTCCAGGCCGTTCTGAGCAGAAGCAGTGCCGTCAAGGCCCGGGTTGCAGCCTATTGGTGGACAATACAAATGTATCAGCTAATCCTCTCTGACGCATTTCAACAGGAGCATCAACCTAAAGCTGCACTTTTTGTTTTACCCACCTTTGAAGATGTCCTTTCGGAAGTAAAACATGCCCTCCTGGACAGCGTTTCTCTTCTGTGCGACCTTCATGTTTTCATCAACCTAATGAAAGACAAGAGTTTACAGTGTACAAAGTAGATCATTAGGACGCGAAAGGCCTACTTCATTAATTAATTATGTCTCTTCCCATTTTATAAAAGCTTAGAGCAGTGTGGCTGATTTTACCTTTGACAAAGGGATCAGAAAGTCCAGTTTATAGGACAAGATCACTCTGGTGAGCAGGACGACAAAGACCACATATGCAGCATTTTCAAAGTCAGTTAGCTGCACCTGAAAAATAAAGCAAAAATACTCACTCAGGTTTTTTTCTGTATTTGATAGGCCATGTCATCGAATATAAACACAGATTACAACTAAAAGGTCAAGTGAGGGTGCAGTTGTTTATTACCTCCATGGGGCGGAACTCAACCCTCCATCCGATATCGGAGTTTGGAGGTGGAGGTTTAAACCTCATCGTCTGCCAGTTGGTCGACTGCAGGTTCTGCAAGTAGACAAGTTTGAACACAAGCTTGTATTGTTTTCACAAGGCTGGCCTTCTTCTAAGAAACTGCTTAAGGAATACAGAAAACCTCACCTCAAAGTGATCAGACTCGTTTTCATCATCCAAGTGAATTTTCTCCTCAAAGACGGAGAGTGGATCTCGGATGAAGAGGTGCGCTATGTGCTGAGCCAGCAGCTTGTCAATTCCTATACAGAGACAGCTCATTATTCTTTACTGCACATTTTGACTGTGAAGAATATTTGTCATTTATTTCATATATTCTATTTCAATATATTTGTATTTTAGACATATCAGTTTCTCCGTTTTCAAAGTGACGTACCGGCATCGAGCAGCTGCTTGTAGATCTCCTCGTCTATTGTCAAATCAATGTCGTTGTACTTCTCACCACAGCTAGACAGGTAGCTGTCAATTGAATCATATCTCGACTTGAAGATCCTGTATTTGTTGTTTTTCAACGGCTGCAAAAAAAAAAAAAAAAAAAAAAGAACAAAGGTCATTTTCATACATTTTACTCAAAACAGAAACCAAAACCATCAACATTTTTACTGGGACATCCTGGTGGTGCTTTTTCCTTTTGCTTAAGAACAGTTTTGAGAAGCAACATTAGCATTCCTAAACGGTGCAAAATAACTTAAAATCAAACCAAATGTAAAAAAGATTGAGTTACATTACTGAGACACTGCAGATGACTCTGACAGTGTCAACACATGAACACAAATCTCAAGTGTCAACTAGGGACACCACGGTGAGGAAATGTTCCCACGGGCTAATAAACATGACAAAACCGGTTTAAACTTTTTAAAAAGCAAGACAACAGTGGGCAAGTAATGTAATCGGTGTATGCCCAAACGCTGTGTAACACCAGTAACACTGACTACCGTGGCAGGCCTAATGTCAATAATGAAACAATTATATAACATCATCTAGTTATTTGTTGTTAAAATGAGATTCAGATCTCATTACAGAAGTTTAATTTTGTTGGAGAAACAATTTTGGTCCCTTAGTGGTGACACTGACACTTGGTGTTGAAAAATTTGACTCCATCACTCAATGACTCTAAGTGGTAGACAAAAACAATATGAGAGGTCAAACTAAACAAAGCACATTCCCAAAAAAGGACTTGTTCTTTTGACTATCTAACATATTTGTTGTGTGTCTGGTTTTTCAGGGTGTCCACCTGCTCACCTTGAGCCCGCGTTCCTCCTGTGTCCTGTCGTCCACCGAGGCAGAAATAACTCCCCAGCGACAATCATTATCTGACACAAAGCCTCTGTAGAAGGGTGAGGCTGCACTCAACGCCATCTGTAAAGAGCCAAAACAGCATTCAGTAGTGTGTAGTGTTTTGTGAAACGATGGGAACAACAAAAGCAAAGCCACATAATCTTGTATCTCTTATGCAGTATTTATTTAGAATATAGAAAAATGTAATGTTTTGCACATTACTGGACTAAAGTTACTGTGGAAATATGTGATTCAGTTAGTAGATAATTAGTTATATAATAGTCCAGCTGAAGAAGAGGTCAGGAAGTACATGCTTTATTCATCTACTCACCACTATCGGGCAGAATGTTGCTAGTTGGTCATAAAGGTACCTTGCCTCATCAATGCTACAAGCTTGGAATGTCACCTGCAAAACCATCATAAAAATAGAGGCTGAAGTACATTTATAAATCACTAACTGGGATTGTAAAGTTGCAGTCACACAAAAGTCTAAATAGTGCAGGTTCCACCATCGATGTTGAATAACTGTTTGAAAACAAAAGGATTGATTGAGATGCCACGCTGCTCAGTCAGCTCGTTTGGTACCTGCAGACAGCAGTTGCCCATGCCAAAGCCCATGGCGTCCATGTAGATATGATCAGGCAGAGCCGCCCTCGCTGCTTCACCATCATCCTCAGGAAACTCCTCCACAAATGGAGATGGAGTGCATTTGTCTTTGAAGACTGAAACAGGAATATAGTCATATTTATTTATTCTTTCCATGCAGTCTGAGAGGCAAATTAAATTAATCAAAACCTTTAAAGTCCAACTGAAATCACATTTAGCCATCCCTTTTTGTAGTCCAAAATAATCGCAACATGTTTTTTTAAATGTATTGTTAATATTTTTTTATTATTAAAAAAGGAAGAAAAAAAGTACTTGGGGAAATATCAGAAATGCTCCTTTTAGTCTCAGCCAGCTGGATGGCGTGTCTGAGTTTGATTGACAGCAGGTGGCATGCTGCCGGTGTTACACCGTAGTGAACGAGAGTAAGTAAACAAACTACAAGTCATGCATGTCCTCCATGGCAGACACAGACAGTGTGTTGTTAGATAATGAAGAGTAGGGTGCACACCAGCATCTAACCAGACCCAAGTGACATTTGCAGGTACGCTTGCATGCTGTTTAATGTGCTGCAGCTGAGCAGCTAATCAGCCAACTAGCCTGCAAACTGATGTTAGCAGTGCACTTTTCTCTAGGGAACGTTTGTTTGGTCGCTCGTTCAACAAGCTAACGTGCAGGACAAGACGTGTGTGTTCATGCTTGTAAGTTAGATAAGAAGGAGACTTTAGCAGGAAAGCTAACGTGGGCTGTTGTTCAAGGTCCGTGTCTCTTGTGTTTTGTAGCAGGCTGCTGTCGAGCTCTGATGAACGCTGACGTTACTGCTTTATGCAAAGATTTGATTGGCTGAAATGAAATAAGGTCTCCATCTACAGACAGATACAGAAACGATATTCCATCAAATTTATGGGAAACTAGCGGGTGCCATTATGAGAAATATAAAATGTATAAATCGTTTTGGTTTCTGATTTTTTTCTCAGAGATCACAGGACAAATGATTTACCGAGCAGACATGTACGCTGTAGCAGACCAAACAAAAAAAACAAAAAAACAATTTAATTTCAGTTGGACTTACTTGGCACATTAATCACAACTTTCTCTCCTCTTCTGTGACGTATGTTTCTGGTAAGGGTGCTGAAAATGCAAATCCACACACACATAGGTCACAAACACATGCAGTCACGCATACACACACAAAACACTCTTCATTATAGAAAAATAAGTATACGCAATGAACGGAGATCAAAATCTACTGGCACCAATAGTAAAAATAAGGCAAAAAGAAAACCATCACAGCTGCATACTACAGCCTGACTGATGCTGCATATTTGAGGCTGACAGCGATATCGATATTTGGCAGTTTAAAAAAAAAAATATATATATCAGCTGATAGTAATTTCTTTTTTTTACATAAACACTCTCAGTAAGGCAACCACACACGCACGCTGTGACACACATGTAACCATGAAGCCTACCTGAATCTTGGGTGCCTGTTGATGGCTTCATCTGGGAAAAACAGTGACTTTGACACTCCCCTTTCAACAGGGGTCGGCCGGTACTCTGGTTTGGTGAAACCGGGGCAACCTAACCTAAACGAAGGATCAAACATACATAACTATTATAGGGCTGCAACTAACAATTATTGTTATCAACGATGCAAATGCAAAAATGCAAATAATAATTTCAAAATCTAAGATGGCATATTCAAATGTCTTGTTTTGTCTGACCAGCAGTCCAAAACCCAAAGATATTCAGTTTGTAATCAAGTATGACAGAGAAAAGCATCAAATCCTCACACTGGAGAAGCTAAAATCAATGGAAATGACAGAAAGGATTAATCCACGATCAAATGTGTTGCCAATTAATTTCTGTCGATTGACCAATCAGTTAATGCAGCTTTAGAATATTATGACGACAATTAAAATGTGTTGCTCGTGCTGTCAAGCACAATCAAACACTGTTCCACAGATAAAAGCACCTTTTGGTCAACATTGTAAAGTTATTGAATCCATCAAATTGATGAATGAAACATAAAACTGCAAGACTGTATATCAAACTACGGACCTGGTTTGTTTTTGTTTTCTTCTTATCTCCACTAACAATTATTAAAGAGAGTTCAATCAATCAGTTTTAATTTAAAGTGCAGAATCACCATGCAGCATGGTCCTAATACACTTTACAATCAAAGAGAACACACAGAACAAAACACCCCGCAGGCGAACAAAACAAACAATAATTAAAATAAAACAACCACTTTAAAAACATGTGGCATGTTTCAATACAATAAAAATAAAAATAAAAACAGCCACATTAAAAATGTGAATAAATTCCCAGTTCTAGGGTAGGCTGTAATAAAGTGAATAAAGGTATGTTTTCAGTCTTGATTTAAAGACTTCAACTGAACATGCTTCTTTAACAAGTAAAGGAAGGTCATTCCAGAGATAAGGGGTACGGTAGGCAAATGCTCTGAAGCCAACTGATTTTTTGCTAACTGAATGACCAGCAGACCAGCATCAAGAGAGCCAAGAGGGCGTGCCGGTGTGTATGGTATAATTAGCTCAGATAAGTAAGGTCCATGCAAGGCCTTATATGTTAAAAGTAGAACCTTGAAATCAGCTCTAGCTTGCACTGGTAACCAGTGAAGAGAGAGGCCAGAATGGGTGTTGTATGATCATATCTTTTTGTTTTTGTCAGGATTCACAGTAGCACAACTAGGAAGACCAGAGAAAAGGGCATTACAATAATCAAGTCTGGAAGATATAAATGCATGGATTATTGTTTCAGCATCACGCACTGATAGAACAGGTCTGATTTTAGCAATGTTACTAAGATGAAAAAATGCTGTCTTCATAATAGCCTTGATCCGAGACTGGAATGTCAGACGATAATCAAAAATCACTCCAAGGTTTTTGATGGTCTTGCTCAATGTAAACCAACCTTGGAAATGAGGTGATGGTGCAGAGGGTTTCATTCTGGTTCAGGACAGACGAGGCCTCTCGTCGTCTCTTCCCCATGTTGCCCTCCACAGTGTTGAACTCTGACATCGTCCCGCCGTACGGCTGCCCTGGAGTTCCTTCAATCATGTAGCTGCCGTACTCTGGTCTCCAGAGTGTGGGGTGACTGCAAATATAAAAAAAGTGCTGTGAAAACATTCTGCTTTTATAGGTCAGTGAGGAAGAAGGCCATCAAGAGAAGGCCCTGGTCTCCGTATCACGATGACCTTTCTGACTGAATAAACTCCCTTTATCGTATGTCAGCCGTAATCTTGGCAGGGCAAACCAACGCGACGTATTTGTGCTCCGGAGCGTGCTCTCTGGTGTGTGCGACAGAGGGGCAGTAATGAGGAATGCATCGGCTCTACTATTCCCACTGCCACTGGTATTTCCCCTGGGTGAAGTTGGCTCCGCAGATTTAGACCGACGTCATGTGCAGCGAGCAAGCATAACACTCACGAGCTTGTGCAAACACATTTACACGCCTGCAGAGAATTCCTCTTTTTTTAAAGAAATGTTACTACAGTTTAGGCACGCAAACAGCATTCCCAGATTGTTATCACTGACAGACGTCCTGTGGCAAAATATGCTCACATCATCTCCACACTCTGGAGATTTCAGGGATTTAACTTCACCACTTTTGTAAAAGGTTCAACTTATTATAGAATAAAACTTTTTTTTTTTTTTACCATCATCAACTGTGCTAAAAAGAGACAAATGGATTCACATTTTTCAGTTTGTCCTCAAGCACTCCAAGCTCATAAGCAACATTATTAGAATAACTTTGCAAATTTATGAAAGTTTAAGTTCAGTAATAGCTTATTTTTATGTCTTTACTCTCTTCAGACTGAACTGAGATCCTTTTATCTGTGAGATGTTTCTTGATCAGAGGATTTCAAAATGCGCACACCTGCCTAGGTGTAGAAATATCATTGAAATCGCAATATGACCGTGTGCAATACCCAAATCGCAGGAGCTGATAAAGGGTAAAATGTGCCACAACATACCATTATAAATGAAGCATTGTGGTGCTACAGAGATGCCCCGGCCTACAAATCATATTCTCCAGACGTGAGGGAACATGCTTGTTTGGTACAGACCCCAGCAAAACTCACATCATCATCACTTTTATTTTTTTTTTAAGTGAAAATGAAATGCAAAAATTACCATTCCCACTAAAATCGGGACTCATATCGCAATATCTGTCAAAAATAATCCCAATATGATTTGTTCTGCGTATCGTTCAGCCCTACCTACCTGCCTATATAAAAATCCTGCAGTTGACAATGTGTCAAACTAACAGGCCAGGATATTTCAGGAGTTTTACGTACACGGCAAAGACAGAACTATGTTGAGATAAAAATCAAGGAGAGGGTTTAAAACACTGTGAAAAGGAAGACGTTTGGAAGCAACAAGTCTCTTTTGTTGTGGAGCTGAACTAAGTACTAAGAGGACTGTGGTCAAAGAGGAGACTAAATGAGACATAGATAATAATGATATGCGGAGACTCCTCAGTGGCAGGGAGTGGTAGAGGGTTCAGGACTGACGAGTTTCAGCTCACTGAAAATATGCAAGGACCTCCAAACTGCAGTGTACTGACACTTTCCATCTAACCGATGTTTAAATAAAATCTTTTAAGTAAAGACTTTTTTAAAAAACGCCTCAGCATTGTGTCCGAAGGGATCTGACTTGTTTGTGTAGCGTGCTTTGTGCATGCGAGCAAAACCACACGTCCATCATCACATGCAATATGAATGATGAATGAATGGTGACTTTGAAAGTCAAATTAACAGTCAGCGGTGTACTGCAGGCTTGCAGGCAAACTCAGTGAGGGGGAAACACGGTGAGACAGGGGTGTCAGACTCCAAGGCAGTGCTGCCTGTCTCTGCTGTACTCTACACCTGTGGCTCCCAACATTTGTGACTTGTGACCCCTTAAAATGAAGCTACTTGTGGGCAGTGTAATGGAAAAAGTATTTTAAACAGCTTGATCTTTGTCCCACACTCTGTTGTTACATGTCAAAAGTAAAAGTACTGGCTAACTCAGTTCCTCTGTGTTCTTTAGAAAACAGTAACTGGGGTCGTGGTCCTTAGATACCTGGAACCTGCAGTCAAGGCGAGGCAGCTACAGGCACTCTAGCTACGAATGAATTATCTATTTGTAACATTGTGTGACAGCCCCTCCCTTACATGCTCACTTACTGTGTATAAGGGTCCATTTGAAAATGCTTTGAATAAAACTTATAGAAAGACAGATCTTCGTATTTTGTCTTTATTGATTTCCACCACAGCAGCTCAAACAAAGACTGATTTTTCCTTCTTAGATTGTTGCCTGAAGAGGTGAAAGTATCAAGTATTTCACAAAAAAAATCCAGACATTTTTGAGGAACAGAAATTTCCATCTCATCATCGCTTTTCTCTTAAGATTTATCTTGAAGTCATATCATATTGATGTACATTTTTCCAAGAACTGTTCATGTTTATATTTTTGTATCTGGTAGATGTCATTCAAACAGGATTTGCACGCTCCAGAGAAGAGGTCTTACCAGGGTGTGGGTGTGAACTGAAGTGGATTCAGTGAGCACAAAACAAACACTGTGTAAGTGTGCCTGGTGATGTATGTAGGCTTAACTTTTACACAGAGTCTTGCCTCTACTTTTTATGATGCATAACATATTAGGTCACGGTTTAATTCAACTAGATTTAATCTAAATCACCATCAGCCACATCATAGCTCACTATGATCCAAAACAAACCATGAAACTAACGGCAGCACTGCCAATAAGACTGCTGGCATTTGAGTTGTGGCATTTACTTAAATGTCATTCAGATTAAGAATTTAAGTGTTGCTATTTATGTGGTCCAGTTCAACTATATGTTCATGAATATGAGTACTTCCAGAGAGAAAACTGACTTGAGCGCTGTGTATCTTCACACAATAAAAATGTGTATTTGGAGGGAGGGAGTTGTTAAAATGATCTAAGTACATTATGGCCTTCCTCATTTAAAACTACACAGTAAAAAGACAACTAGATCTTTTAATATCTGTAATATATTCAGCTGAATGTTCGGCCATGTTGTGTGGAGAGCTTACTTACTTGGGGTTTATCTTTTCACCCTGGTCTTGGAGAGTTTCCAGAACATCTCCACCGTTCAGGACAAGTCGAACCTTTTCATCCTTGTCATCCAATTCCACCAACATGTACTCAACCTTAAAGTAAATGATCAAAAACAAACAGGACGCATTATCAATCAGCAGTCACGCACTGCATTACAGCCACTGCTTTTTATTCATTCAATGTACTCTCTTCTTACTTCTAAACCCGGTTTTCAATCCATGCTAGACTACAGCACAAAGCAGACGTTTTCAAGATCAGACTGGGACGCCATCACATCAATTCCAATTCATCAGTTATGTTTCCTTGACTTTGACTCTGCTACCCTGTAATCCCCTGTCTGAAAGAGGGATTAATCTATAACAACAGCATTCCACATTGTTCCAAATGAAAACACTTTGTTCAAGCTGTAGCACACCGAAGTTTTGGGGACTGGTGGCGGGCAAAAACTGGAAACGCAAAGCTGGTGTTCTGAAGGAAAGAAAAAACATGCAACAGCCAAGCCCACATATCTTTACATATTGTACAGCAGGCTTCATGTTGGGGTTTACTCCACAGGTAGTGTCTGTTATTAGACACTTACTAGGACACTAAATGATTGGTAATACTCAAAATGAATATTTATAAGGAGCTGTTTAACATATAAGTTTAGCTAGTGAATAACCATCAGCAACTGTCAAAAACACACACATCGTGTTCTTTAGACTCTTAGTAATTCAATCTGACAATAGTACTGTTTCCCTTGCAACCAGCAACAACAGGTTTGACTATTATCTTGTCAATCAACATGCACATAGACATTGTGAACGGCTGTATACTGGAAAAAATAGTCAACGACAGCAGCTTGTGTACTTGCAAGTATTCTTATATTACATATTTGAAATATTGAAAGGTGCAGATTTATTTGAGTTAAATGTTGTTCTTCTAAATTAGTTTCCTGAATCAATAGAAGGCCACTATTGCATCATTGCACAACCATCCTGGCTGACAGATCAAAGGCATTAACAGGCAGCAGCATCACAGCATTTTCCACATGTTGTTTCATTTTAAGTGCAAAGCTCGTTTCTTACCTCATCGCCCCATTTCAGCACATCTCTCTGGCGTTCCTTCACCTTGTTGTAGATGTTGAGAAACTGGATGATGCCGTGCTTTCTAATATGGTCGGCATACTTCTTGGTTTCTTCCCAGTTCAGTGGAGATCCCTGTGACAGTAAACCCATCGCACAGACAGGCTTGGAAGTGTAAACTGACGGCTGGTGTCTTGCTGGCTGCTTATATGAACTTGCACGCCGAGCGTTAGCTAGCTAGCTAGTTTGTCCAACTCGCACGGAGCTAGCATGAAGTCCCGGTCCAGACAAACGGCGGAGCCTGGGTCCTTGAGGTGCTGTCAGAGAGTTCACACGCGGAATGCAGAGTCTATTGGTGCTGTTAAGCGGCGTGCCCTGTCGGTAACCTTAGCTGGGCATCCAGAAGAAGCAGGCCCCTGCTCATCACTTGCTAATGTCTTGTTAGCTAAACAAGTAGGTAAAGCACACCCGAGAGCTGATATGGCTGCTCCCCCGAAAAACCTGACGAGTTAATCAGTGCCCGCTAGCCTCGGCTTGGTTAACGACCACGGACTGAGTCTGTTAATGTGCAGCACTGTGATGGAATGACAGCGATGTAAACCGGTAGGTAGGTCGTTGTTGCCGAGCCAGAGTTGAGCTGTGTTGTACATATGAACGCCCTCCTGGATTTACACACGTGATGTCGTCAGGCGGAGCGGAGAGCGAAGTGACGTCACTATGACTCAGCATTATTCGCTGCTTGGCTCCTCCCACTGATCTGTCAATCAGAGCAGGTAGCGATGCCACGTTCAACTGTGGTCGGACATGTAGACTTTTACTGAGATTTCGCCGGGAGAAATCGCGGAAAGTGTGAAAATGTTCTGTGATAAACACAGAGTAGTAATATTTTTTTGTTCCTATTTTCCCGAAATGCCAAGGATGACCAGTTTACTGAAATCTGGTTTCTGGTGAAACCTGGTGTTTACTTTAACTTTGGAAAATGTTACTGTAACTGTGGAATGACAAATGGAAAAGGGCAAATGCAAATTTCACACTTCAATCTAAGATTTTACATTTAAACTTTCAATTTTAGCATTTATATTACATTTTTAGCTTTTCTACTTTCCATTTCAGCAGTTCAAATTTCACTTTCCATTTTTAAAATATCAGATTTCCATTTCACAATATCCATTTGTAATGTAAATATCCAATTTCTTTTTTCAGCTTACTTTTTTCTCTTTAACATTTAACATTTCTGGGTAGTACAATAGAATAATAGTTTTCTCTTTTAATTTTCCATTTTCCCTTCTAATTTATTTAAAATTATTCTCCCTATCCCAGAGCCAAAATGATGACCTCAAACAGCTTAGTTTGTCAAACAACAGTCCAACCCGCAGTAATTTAATTTACCTTGATATACAGCAGAGAAAAGCACATTACTCACATTAGACAGTAATTAGATGAGTTAAGTGCCAATTAATTAATAAACTAATTGTTTCAGCACTAGTTGTAACTATCCATTCTTGGGATCAGACATGTAAGATTAGGTTTAATCTTCTTTGACACTGTTGAAAATTGGAGAAAGGGGAAGTAAATGTATCACTTTAAGAAAATGGTAAATGCTAAATAATAATAAAAGACAAACTATACTCTTTGTTTGAGCAAATCTGCCACCATGAGGACTTCACTCTGCTTGTAGACCCAGGACACTAAATTCTTTAAATTCCAAATTAGTGTATGGAAAAACACAGTTGTTAATATGACATAAGACAATTTAATAAATTTAGGACACAGTATGTAAGCTGTCCATAATTCAGTTTGTTTAAACTAGCTTCTTTCTTTCTTTCTTTCTGTTTTTGTTTTCTTGTTTTCTTTTGGCGGGTGATTTCTTGCCACTGGCAAGCCCTTTTCTAAAAGAGAAAATGAAAAATGTTGCTCATAAGAATGAGACAGCACAAAACAGCCATGTGCTGTTTTTTTTCTACAGCTACTACCACAAAGCTATTTACTTAGTGTGGCCTTGTCTTATCATTTCCAAAGCACAGCATTAAAATCAACGAGTCATGCTTACGACTAAAGTTTGGGAAGTTCTAGCTTGTCAGGAGCACTTGAATGCAACATCATAGAGGAATAATGAAATAAAGGTGATTGCCATGACACAGCACTCAAATTCTTTGAGAGGGTGTTTGTACTGTAGATGCACAGGTGGATAAAACAGGTTTATAGGTAATTGAACTGCAATGACTTCGGCCCCAAATGAACTCCCAACACTATGACATATTAATTAGGGCCCGAAGCACCGAAAATCGGTGCAAGGACCTATTGAAATTGTAAGAATTATTATTATTATTATAATTATTTTATGCGTTTGACTGCAAAAATGGGGGCCTAAACATGCTCAAAAAGTCATGAAAATTTGCACACACGTGCGGCTTGGCGAAAATTCCGGTCTGACATGGGTTCGGAGCATGGGGGGGGGGGGGCAAAAATTATAGCGCCACCTTCAGTTTTCGAACTTAATGCCCCCCCCTTTCACTTTGAGCTAGATGCACCAAACTTGGTATGCTTATGGGTGACGCCCAGACTTAGAAAAAAGCCTCATGGACCCCTACTCTAAACCCAACAGGAAGTCGGGTATTTTTCATAAAGTGCTCATTTTGAGGCATATTTTGGCCATGTCCAGGGCTCATGCTTTTGCGAACTCCGCCCAGAGATTTTATCCGATTCACTTCAAACTTGGCCTATGCCCTCTAGACAAGTTGACCTTTAAACGATACTCGCAGATTTGCTATAATTTGAACGGCGTGCCCGTGGCGCGGCGTGGAAATCAGGTGTTTTGCCGCCAAACAGGAAGTGGTCTATAACTGGACTGTACATTGTCCAAGAGTCCCCAAACTCACCATGTGGCATGACCCCCCCGCCCTGAAGGCATCCACATGCATATTTGCGGCCACACTCATAGCGCCACCTATTGACGACAGGAAGTGTCACGGCTTACTGTCTGACATGCACCTCTGAGTGGGTTGAGCAGAAAAACCTCAAAATTGGCCTCTGAAGCCTAAACATGTTGATGATGCCTCACAGTGAAAATTGTGAGGTTTTTGCAAAGGGCGTGGTCATGGCGGCGCGGCGAATGTCGATGGTCCATCATGAAAATTCAAAGTGTTGTAACTTGGCTGAAAGTGGTCAGATCTTTTCCAAAGTCCTCACGTTTATTGACATTCCCGGCATGAACACATGTAGGGGTCAATATTTACTCAAAGTCATAGCGCCACCTAGTGACGACAGGAAGTGCCAGGCCCCGTACTTTGAATCAGTACTCCTAGCAGGTTAACCGGATCCACCTCAAACCGGGGGAGGACAGACCTAAGAAGTGGATGAAGCTTCACTGTGGAAATTGTGACGTTTCATCAAACGGCGTTGCCGTGACAACGCATTCTTCGCCATAAACAGGAAGCAGTTTTTTGAGGGGCTAAACATGCTTGAAATGTCATGAAACTTGCCACACACGTCGGGAGGGATGTATTGTCTTGTATGATATAGGTCTTGACCATGGGCGTGGCCAAATCGGCTCAGTAGCGCCCCCTTTAAAATTTCAAAATCAAAAAACCACCCTTAAAATTTGACGGAAATTTATAAAATTCAAGTGGCATATGCGTCATGC
>VMKM01002981.1:0-50580 GCA_008360985.2 Macquaria ambigua
GAGTTGCCGGGAGACGGCTAGCAGAAGCTACCTTTGGTCGGCTCGCACCGGCTAGGGGCTGGCTAGCTTCGGCTGACTGACTTTCCATGGTGCGGAGCCGCGATTCTAACTCACTGAGCCTCGCCTCCAACACAGTGAATAAACTACATTTGTTACACGTACCATTATTGCTAAAGGAGGCAGAGGAGTAACTAAACATTTGACACACCGAGCAAGAGAGAGCAGGAGGAGAGGGAGACGCCATCGCTAACTTAGCTAAAGTAGCAAGCAACTAATTAGCGTGTAAACAACTGTGGGATTAGCGAAAAGTCGCTAACAGGAGAGGGATATGAGTGCTTAAACAGAACTAGTGTATACTTAAATGTATAGCGGGTAATTAACCTCTATAGTAAAGAAAATATCAAAATTAACTGGGTTTAGCTAGAGCAGCAAAATTTGCTACCAGTAACACAGAAACATCGGCAACCGGAAATGAGACAATACGTTCACCTCAGCACGTCCGCATGTCAGTACGTCCACCCTTCATCTACCATGACTTTGGTGATCTTCTGACTTTTCCTCTAGCACCACCATGAGGTTGACATTTTTGTTTTTTAGTGAACCATCTCAGCAACTACTGAATGGATTGCCATGTAATTTGCTATACACGTCCCGCTCAGAATAAATTGTAATCACTTTGGTGATGCCTTCATTTTTCATCAGCCGCCATCATCAGGTCAAAATGTTTTTTTATCTAATACTTTGTTACCTGCAAATCTAATGCCACCAGCCTCAACTGTACATTGTGTTTGGAGCTAATCAGCAAATGTTAGCACGCTTACATGCTAAACTAAGATGCTGAACATGGTAAACATTGCCTGCTTAACATTAGCATGCTGACGCTATCATTTAGCTCAAAGCACAGCTATGCCTAAATAGACGCTAGCATTGTTGTAGACCTTGTTATTCTTGTTACTCATGTTAACAAGCTAGTTGCAACAGTTATAGGAACACATTGGATGAAGATTTAGTAGCTAAGCAGGTGATGACAGACTGATGACATTGCGTACTGATGATCTACTTAAGTTCAAAATCACTATCCTGTTGCAGGCGTGACAGTGAGTGATGAGGAAAGATGCAGGACAAACAAACAATACCACATTCAATGTAATTACCACAAGTAATAGCCAATAATTGCCTATAAAGCTGTACAGTTATTGTTCGGCTTTTTTACTTAATCTTATTGTTTCCCTGTGGCCCTGTAGCCATGTTCCATGGCCTGGTACCAGCAGAAGTTGAGAATCATCTGATCTACACCACTTTATTTGGAGGTCAAACTGAAAGAGAGTGCACCTGAAATGTTGGTGATAATACGTCATCACACAGGAAAACAATGTTTACAACAGACAGTTTTGGAAATAATTTTACTGTTATTTCATTTTCTCTTTCAGAGGTTTGACTGACCTGATTGTCTGACTGTTCGTGTTTCTTGCCCCATACAATTTTGTTTTAGTGATATTGCGTGGATCCCAGATCTCAGCAATTAACTTGATGTACACTGTTATCGTTACTGACAGAAGTGATGGTCAGAACTCTGATAATAAATCCAAAGTTGTAACAAATCGGAATTATTCTTTAAGGCTCCTGCTAGTTAAGTTGATATTGTGCCTACACTGCATGTTTCTAATATTTCTAAATTTGCCACAATCAAATTACACCCAGTAAAGCTGAGGCTGAGAAGCATATTCCACCATCAGGATACTGGATATTTGGGCTTTGGGCAAATCATAAGTGCATACATCCTCACTTGGATCTCATAAAAGACTTCAGAGATATATTTAAACCAAACATACTAAACCAGTGTACACACACAGAGTTCAAGCTGGGGAAGAGGGGTGGGGTGAGGAGGGCTTGCCCTGGGCCCCCCCAGCAGGTATATGCAGACATGGATCCATATACACTTGTTTGAAGCTGCCATTCAAAGAGTTTCTGGTATGTGGTGGTCAATGAAGAAAAAGGGGAATGGTGAAATATTAATATAGGCTATTGTGTTCAGGCTTTCTGGCAGCGACTGATTGTCTCCTTTGTGTGTGTGTGTGCGCGTGTGTGTGTGTGTGGTGGTGGGGGGTGGGGGGTATTTATGTATCTTACAGCACACACATACCATGGCTTGTTTTTTCATCCAGTAAGGTGCAGCTGGGCTTCCGAGAAGTAAATGGCGCCGGGATAGATTTGGTTCAATATGATGGAGTAAACTGATCAGCTTTGAAAGGAAGATATGTGTGTGTGTGTGTGTGTGTGTGTGTGTGTGTAATCATCAGACATCCCCAATCTGCCCTGGAGACAGTGTGTAAAGATGTCTATGATAATTCATCCACTATAAATGAACCTCCATTTATAGATTTTAATGAAATCCTAATTGCCAGCTCAATACACTCCCCTACTTTTATGGAGACATAAGTAATAGGCAAGGGGACATGAAATTATTTTATTCTGATATTTATTACACCCATTTCACTCCTTTGCAATAAAGTTCAAAATTAGATCCAGGCTGAAAATTATCTAACAAATGATATCATTTGAATCACCTAATTAGATAGGACAATCTCCCCTGTTTTACGGAGGAGGTTTAACTCCCGTAATAAGACAAAATTATAAAATGTGATCTCTGGTGGGAACGTCTCTGCAGATGTACATGCAGATAGAGAAGGAGGAAGGGATGCTTTTCACTAGAGTCAATTTTAGTTACTGTATATGCAATTGACTCCATTATGACTCTTAGTAGAGTCTTCCTAAAGGTGCTGCATGTCAGGATTTTCATGTTAATCTATTTTCATATATCAATAGTGAGCATGTAATGTATTATGAAATCAAATTGGGTTACCATTGACTATAAACACTGTAGTACTTCAAGTAAGAAAAAAACATGATTAAAAAAAGTTTGTGTAAAAATGACAGTAACAACTGACTTTCTTGAAAGTTTTACATTTTTTAAAGGAATTCCAATTTAAGGCTGCACACGACTACTCTTCTCTTGAGAAATGAGTTAATCACTCAAGAGACAACAAAAACCAAAATCTCAATCATAGTTTTCCTGTTGAGAATGATGTGTCTTCAACTTAGAGGGTGGAGGATTAGTGCTTGAGTTACAGGGAAGCTGGCAGGGGGGAAGACCGCCCCTAAAACAGGCCTGAGCTCCCTTGTGTTTTGGGGTGTCACAAAAAATTTGAATAATCAACCATTAAATAATACTGAAACATTTATTTTTCAGCAATAAATAATCTAAGAAATTAAGGTAAAGAAAACAGGTGAATTTGGCATTTTCCAGCCCTGATTCATGTTTATTATACTACCATCTGTGTTTCCAGGTAAGTCGATGCATGTCAGGATTCTGTCATTAATATATTTCCATATATTAATAATGAGCATGTCATGTATTATGCAATCTATATGGCATAGTATTCTAGACAATAATATGTCTAAAACAAAACATCTTTAAGTTCAAGATCATATTTTATATGATCAAAAATCTTTGTATGAAAATGAATAGCCAATGAATGAAATTTGTTACGATTTTACAGGAACCTCCAGCAAGCTCACTCTTCACCTGAGAAATTAGTTCTTCACTTTTCCTTTTAACTAAAACATTTCTTTATCTAATAGGACAGAGGATTGGTGTTCAACTTACAGTGGAGCCAGGACCTGACCTCATTATATTACAGTATAGCATTTCTAATCCTGCAAAAAATTAAATAAAAGTACTTGAGATTAAACTCAAAGAGAACAGATGTTTTTTTTATTTCATTTTCATTTTCAAACACTGATTCATGATTATTATACCAAAAAGTGTTTCCAAGTACGAATTTACAGCACTGAAGTAGAAATTTGCCTGTACTTTTCTTGTGATTGTGAAGTTATTACACTCACATCACCCTATGAGTATACAGTATAGTACAATACCGTATTATTACACCTATATTAAAACTACCATCTGTGTTTCCAGCCAAGAAATCATTTAAGAAGATCTTTAACAGTTATTACACTGACATTACACCATCAGTATTGTGAAAACATCAAACTAATCATGTAATCATGTACTAACAATCATTATTGTTAGTACATTACCCTATTATTAGAATTATTATTAAAATGACATCTCTGTTTCCAGGTAGGAAATCACAGCATTTAAGAAGAATTTTAAGAGAATTGTTTCTTGCAAATAAATTATTGCACTGATATTATGCTTTAAGTATTGTTAAAAAATAAAACAAAAAAAACCATAAAACTAATATTACCTCATTATTGTTAGTGCAATACCATACATTTACCCCTCTATTTCCCTCTTTTTTCATTAAAGTATTACCCCACCTTATTATTACCTCCATAAATACTCTCTAATTGCAAAGATTTTACCTATAATTAACATATTTTTTTGTAGTGAACCTGTGTTTATTTTTTATTTTATTTTTTTATAATCAATTAACTTATTGTATGTCCACCACTCATTTTACTCATTTTTGGCATTATTCAAAATTTTCTTTAGTGTCTGGAAGTTATTTTCATCCACTCCAACAACTTTACTTCCATCCAGTGTGTCAATAGCAGCAACTTTGAATAAAAACTGATTTACCTAATAGCTTACAATACCTGTAAAATCCATCTAAGTCATGGTCAGAGATCTGTGTGCTATCCGTCATTGTGATGTCGTCAGTTCACTTTATTTGGTTTGGATGAAAAGAATGTGGATGGCCAGAATGCAGACACTTTGCACAGTGATCTAAAGAACTAATTAAGAATCTTCTGCATTTCTTTGCATCAGCACACCAGCTGATTAGTACTGCTGGTTCAGGCCAAGTATGTCATTTCTACCATGGCCTACTACAACAACAAAAAGTTGTTTTTTCTCAAAACACCACTATCTTCAGCATAAGGTTTTTTTTTTGTTTGTTTTTTTTTTGTATGACTGGATCTTATAGTTGTAGTTTGTAGTTTCCACAATATCCACGCATGGGAACTACGCCATAGTTAAAAGATCAGTCTGGCATTATTCTATACTGTAAATTCTAAATAGTGGCCTATATTTACCTGTGGCAGAGAGAACCAGGCTTTATTTCTAATTTCCCCTGTTCCCCAGTTAATCAACACTAAAAACATCTTCCATGTAACCTGTAGTCTTTATGAATTCATTATAATGTCCATCTCCACAGCACAAATTCCATCAGTACAGCAAGGATCATGTCAGGCGTTCACTTTAAACTACCATGAATGAAAGTCAACACTTCCTCCAGACATTTCACATTAAAAGTCTTTGGTCTTATTTTGATAGGTAGGCTTTTAGTGTTGAGTTTTACACAACGCTTAACATCGACCAAAAGTACCGTACCGCAAAGAAGAAATGACTGGAATTAATTATAAAAACATTATTTCTGTTAAAATTACAAACTCAGAGCAGCATAGTGAGTACTCTGTTGTTGTACTGATGGAATTATTTGTAGGCTAGAGGTAATTTACCCAGCCTCAAGTTTTTTTTTTTAACTGGCCTTTATTTTCGACCAGCCTTTATTTGTTTGTGCTGGCCATGCCCCCGGCTATTATTTGTGATGCTGTTATTATTATTAAATACCAGCTTTTATATGTAAATTTACAGTATATATTTGTTATTGTCCTCAAATCCCATTAAAAGACCAAAACCAACAATGTGTTAGTTCAAGTTTAAATACCGTCTGACTTCCCTACCCTGTTGGTGGCTCTCAGCTCCAAGCCCAGTCATTTCCTAAAACAGCTGGTCACTGTAGTTTTTATCAAACGTTGCTCAAACAGGACGAAATAGTGCATTTGTTGGAGACTATTTTCAGCAGCGGATTAATCCACATTTGGTGCTCTAGTGTGTGGCTTACAGTTTTTGAACAACAGTGGAGCTCTATGGCACAGAGGAAGAAGATATATCAGGCTTAGGCAGTAGGATAGTCATTGGTGGTTTTGGTTTTTAATGGGATTTGCTTAAAATAAAGAAAATATAGAATTTTGCCAGCATTAGCGTTTAAAATAATTGAAATGGTCAGACAGACAAAACTCTACCTGGACACTAAATGTAAGCATAATGAATTACAAAGCAATACATGAGCAAATTAAAATGGCAATAAAGAGATATATCAAGGAAAACAATACAAAAGAAATTAGTCTGACTATTCTATGGGACACTCTAAAGGCCGTCATACAAGGGAAATTAATAGCTATCACCTCACTACAAAAAAACTTTAACTGACTACATATCTTAATTTGGGTGAAAAATTAAAAAACTTGGAAAGAAAATATCAAACTACTCATAAAACTCAACTTTTACAAGAAATAAAGATCACTAAAGGGGAAATAGACAATATTTTGAGAGGAGAAATAGAGAGAAACTCAGATTTTTTGAAGCAGGAATATTATGAAGATGGCCCTAAGGCTACTAGGCTGTTGGCAAGGCGACTTAGGAAACAACACACTATAAATACGATACACAAGATCAGAGATCTTTGCTCAGGTCAACTGAGCTATAATGCTACAGAAATAGAAAACACATTCAAAGATTACGATAAGAATTTGTATACACAACTGCCCTCGTCTAGTGAGGATGCAAAAAGACAGTTCAGTTCTCTTGATTTACCAACTATTGGAGAATTGCAAAACAACAACCTCACAGCTCCTATAACGCCTGATGAAGTTTATAAAGCCATATCCAGACTTAAGGCTAATACGACTCCTGGAAGTGATGGTTTTCCATCAGAGTGGTGCCGAGCCTTTAAAGAACAATTAAGCCCTCTTCTTACACCATCGCTTAACTGGACTCTTAAAGACGGTCAGCCCCCACCCTCATGGAAAAAGGCAGTCATTTCTGTAATTCCCAAAGAGGGAAAAGACACATTATATTCTCAATGTGGACTACCAGATATACACATCTAATATAGCAAAGAGATATGAGAAATGTATGACTGATCTAATTGATGAACATCAAACTAGTTTAATAGTCAAATCGCCAGTTGTTGGTTTAGGAACATATGGCAGGTTTCAACAGCCAATCAGCTCGTAACGAAGTCAACTGGTCATATCGACCCTCTCGTTTTTTTTATGTTTTGGCCATTTCATCAATACAAGAAATGCAACTGAGCCTTTAGCACAGGCTATACGACATAGTGAGGAATTAAAAATAATTACTATCAAAGGACAAAACCACACAATCAGCTTGTTTGTGGATGATATCATAATATACCTGTAGAGCCCCAATACAAGCTTTACCCAGCTGATCCACCTTATAAACATACATGTTGGTCACTCAGGATACAAAGTAAATGTGAATAAAACACAGATTTTGGCCTTTGACTATACTGCATCTCAAGAAATTAAGAAAACTTTCCAATTGAAATGGGACTCAAAACAAATAACTCATCTTTATAAAACAAATTATGGTCAGATTCATTTTCAGATTAGAAGAGACACTGAGAGATGGTCAGCCTTGTCATTAGACTTTAGCTCAAGAATTGAAGTAACCAAAATGAACATTTTCCCTAGGCTTTTTCAATCTCTTCCTATTAAGATTCCTCAAGAAAAGTTTAAAATTTAGGATAAGATAATCTCCAGATTTATATGAAATGGTAAAAAGCCACGAATGAAATACGGTACATTACAACTGGCCAAACATAAGGGTTGTGTGGCACTCCCAAATTTAAAAGATTCTTATCATGCAGCACAACTCGGACCAGTAATCAAGTATAGTATCAACTATAGTGCAAAGTGGAAAGATATTGAGATGACTGTAGCAGACATCCCAGTCCAGTCCCTAATTGGTAATATTAAACTAGTAAAGGCATTACAAGATCCAATAGGTCCAATAAGTTCCCACACACTGAACATTTTGTTTGGTCTAATTGAAAAGTACAAATTAGAAAGGGAAGTGAGACTGTTGAGCTGGTTTGCTTATGACAATAAACCAAGTTTGAGTGACCAAAACTTCAGAAATTGGTAGAGAACGGGGATCACAGCAATGTCTACAATAACTTGGAATGGAAATAGAATGAGTGTTCAGGTTATTGTTATTTACAGTTTGAGGGATTATTTTATAAAGGAAATACAAAACTCTAAAACCTTAAATGTACTGATGCAGACATACAGTGGGACAAGATTAAAGGCAATATCGGTGCTATACCAAAATCTAAGAGACTGTAAAGCTTCCTCTACTATGTACATTAAGGCTAAATGGGAGAGGGAACTGAACATTGAAATTACAATGGAGGAATGGCTCAGCATGAGCGAAACACAACACACCACTACAAACTCAAGGACAAGGAGGGAGTCTGGATGGAAAAATCCGCTACTTCATTAAACCTAAAACAAAGAGTAAACAAACTGATTCACACCAATCATGTTGGCAGATATGTGGGAGTAGAGAGGCAAACCACACACACACTCTTTTGGGAATGTCATAAATTACATTTGGGAAAGTGTGCATGTTACAATTAAAGATATCCTGGGATATGCAATACCTAAGGAATGCAAAGTGATGGACCTTGGAAATATAAATGATTGTGTCATTGATAATGATAGAGACTGAACCCCCTACTATAGAACAATGGTTAGAAATTAAAGGAGAGATTTATACTATGGAAAAAAGGACCTATCAGCTTAGAGTGAGAGAAAATGTTTTTGCTAGTAAATTGAAGAAATGGAGGATTTATGAAACAGTGGAAAATGCTTATGGACTAACTGATATATCTTCCATTGTGAACACTTGTAACCATGGCTGTTTTTTCTTTTTTTTCTATCTTTCTGATTGAAAAAAAAGTTATAAATTAACATACCCAATACTTTTGGTTGTATGCCCAAACAAAAATAGAAGAAATGTTAAACCAAAAATGGGAGGAAAACTGTCTCCACCACTACACAACCAACCTCACCTTCACACTCTCACTTTCCACCTTAAGAATAATGTGCACACTACTTTCTACATTGGCAGAATGGGCCAATATGAACCTACGGTAATTCCAGGGGGGACTTGGCTGGAATTGTTCTTTATGCATATCACACAGCTACATTCGTAGCTTGTATTTTTCTAAATTATAAAAGAAATACCTTGAGATGCAAAGCATAAGAAGAGCATAAGATTGGCTAGAAATGGTATGAGTAGTGTAGTGTATAGAAGTGTTATTGATTGAAGTGTTAATGAAATTAGACTTGTTTTCATTCAGCTGGTAATCTCCTGATTTCTAAATGAAACAATAAAAAAGGAAAACAAAGGTGGCTTGTCTTTTAACTTTAAAGGTTTGATGAGTCATTTTCACATCAATAAATCATCACTGTATTCCTTATGAGATGAGCAGAATTATGAGAGGCGAAATTGCTATAAACAAATGAAACAATCACCAGAAAGGTTGGCGCCTTAGCTAATGAGGAGGCTGAGGGGGAAATGACGCACTGTGTTGATGCTCTTAAAGGAAAGACAAAAAAACACTAGAGAACTGGGATGGGAAGGGAGCAACAGGTTTTATGGGAAATGTGGTCTAGATTTAGAACCTGATGTCAGATAGATGTAACTAGTCTCAATAATCGTTTAAACTAAGACTAATTTTAATTTGAAGAGTTAAAAATGCAAACTGAACAAGATGTCCTGGAGAACTTAAATCATTTTGAGGTCAATGTGATGGCCAGGCACAAAGAGCGTATTGGCACGTACTGATTAAACAAAAATCTGTCTAAATTAAAAAAAAAGAAAATTTTGTACACAGACTGATTTCAGAACTTGAACTTTAGTAAGTGACTTAATTCAGCCAACTGTACCTTTTGTAAACCACATTAAAAGGGCACATTCGCCAATTCCAACAAGGACAAACTACAATATATATCTGCTGATAAATTAGACATAGCAAGAGTACAGGGCTTCACATGTGACATTAAAGTGTAAGACACACATGACGGAGAAGCAGCTGCAGATCATCACGTAAAGATGAGGTACAAGACCTTATGTCTTCACTGTGAGGACAGATCAATGTGAGGCCTGCTGTGTTCTTTCATGGCTCATCTATATTTACACCTGTATATATAGTACAGTTGTGTACCAGGCCTCTTTGTTGCTCTATTCACAAACCAGTGATGCCCGTAAGATTTCTCCAACTGCTCTTGTGCTTTAACTCTATTGTCCTCCTACTCTCATGTGTTGGATACTGAGCCCCGTCTTCAATAAACACTAAAATGAAAAGTCAGGTAATGAAAAAAGTGGAAGTTAAAAATTAAATACTGACATCTGTCTCTAAAAATGTATATAAAATGTAAAAGTTAAGGGTTTATTACTTTCAGGGTAGCAACCAAGCCTCGATTATCAATTGAGCAAAATAGGCAACTACCCTGGGGCCCCAGACCCCCAGGGGTCTGAAAATGTATTTATCATGTCAATTAGTTGCACATGAACATGCACATTTTAACATGAAACATTTGTGCAGGATGTGTTAGGAAATAGTGAATGAAAACAGTATTTCTGTTTAAAATAAACAAAATAAAATAAAACTCAGAGTAGCAGATTGATGAGTGTGACATTACTCTTTTGTCATGGCCTGTCTCTAATATCATTTTTAAATAAAAGACTGCTTCTCTCTGCAGTTTAATTTATTAAGGATTAATTTAATGCTGATGTTAAAAGTAGAAGATTCTCACATTAGAGAGTGTGGAACCAGCCAACGTTTGGTACAGTATATTCACACCATTAATTGTCAAACCACTAAGAAATGATTTATTGCTTATCAATAAATTGCCATCCATTCATTCATTTTATGTCTGTTGACTATTCATTTTGGCATGTTACATTAAATACAGTTTTGTTCACTTGAATCCAAGATTTTTTTTTTCGCCTCTTATATGCAAGATAGATCAGTTTTGATTGTGATAATGATATGATAATGTTTCGTCCTTTTCTGCTCCTATTTGTGGTGTACCCAAAGGTTCCATTTAAGGCCCTATTTTATTTTCACTTGATATGCCTGTACTGCTTTTTAGAAAACACAACATCCCTTTGCTACACTGATGACAGGCAGCTTTAGTTTCCCTTAAGACCAGGTGGAGTACATGATCTTCAGTATCTGTTAAATTATTTTTAGTGTCAAATGCTGAACATTATCTCCAACTAAGTACAATACATGATTATGTTATTTTTCTCAATTACAGTTTTTGACCTATTTATTTTCATTCAGTTTACTTAACTGTATATTAAAGTTGACTTTTTTAGAGTTGCTGAAATAATTTTGCTAAGAAAAAGCCACATTTGATAGTTATTTTTTTAAATTGTAAAATGTTTATTTATGTATTTATGTTTCTGAACTGAGATTGTGCTGCATCCTGTTGTGATGTGAGTGACTGTGCATGTTGTGTGTGTTCAGTCTACCATACACACTGCAGAACATGGTGTGTTTCAGTGGGTTTTCTGTTTCATGTCCAGTCTTTGTCACTCTGCCAGCATGCACCCCCAGACGCTCACTCCCCCTCCCACCCCCCCACCGTGTCGGTGTGTATAACCCCAGGCAATGGGTGCTGTCTCATATTGGGAGCCTGGTGGTGTTCCCAGCCATCCCCACACTGCTGCTGCCTGAACCAGAGACAACACACTGACCCAGATTCCTGCCCCCTCAGCGGGTCCAACATGTTTGTATACACCCTCCCAGAAGAATATTAGAACAGAATATATTGTCAGGATTCTTCTTGACAAAATGAGCACTTGCTGTAACAATAAGCTTTTTGTAACAACAAAATTAAGCTGTGACGTTGACACAAGTGACACAGGTTTTTTTTTTCTGTGAATTATTAATTTATTTATCAATCAAAATGACATTCAGTGATTCAAGCTGCTGAAATATTAGGATCTGCTGCTTTTCTCCGTTGTACGTCATTGTAAATTGAATATCTCTGATTAATGGTTTGTTGGTCACACAAAACTAAAAGTATTTTAAGATTTCAATTCTTTCACTTAAACTTTTGGGTAAGGACAAGAGGGAAAAACAAAAGAAAAAAAAGTGTAAATATATCAGTGTAAGTATACATATGCACATACATTATTATACTCACATACACCCATTATATATACTTTTTTGGCTGTATTACTACACATTAACGAAAAGCACTGGTCTTCACTTGTAATTCCCATTTAATAAATCACCAGGCTAATCAACACAACAGTAACGTTAGCCACGTCCTCAACAGCAACACGGAACACTAACCAACCACACAATCAGCCAACATATTGTTATTCGAGGCCGAGGGGTCGCGCTTAACATTACACGTTCACCACATCTAGCTAACCCAAAAATAGCCACCTTGAATCCAGCAATCAGTCATCATACCAGTATATTAACATCACTTGTTGTCAGCTTACCTCATGCCTTTACATGCTTTTCCTTTCAGTAAAGCCAATAAAAAAAAAAATCCATGTTTTGATCAGGTAAAGTAATCCAGTCAGAGAAGATTTGTACTTCAGCAGTTCAGGTCCAGCTTGCAGTTTTGCAAAATCCCAGCGACTTCTCCGCATTATCATCCTAAATTGAATGTCCATAATGGGACTTTGCCATGAGAATGAAAGACAATTGCGGCTGGTTCTGATAGAAAGGTGTCAGAACACACAGTGCATCGCAGTTTGTTGCGTATGGGGCTTCGTAGCCGCAGACCAGTCAGGGTGCCCATGCTGACCCCTGTCCACAGCCGAAAGCGCCAACAATGGGCACGTGAGCATCAGAACTGGACCACAGAGCAATGGAAGAAGGTGGCCTGGTCTGATGAATCACGTTTTCTTTTACATCATGTGGATGGCCGGGTGCGTGTGTGTCGCTTACCTGGGGAAGACATGGCACCAGGATGCACTATGGGAAGAAGGCAAACCGGCGGAGGCAGTGTGATGCTTTGGGCAATGTTCTGCTGGGAAACCTTGGGTCCTGCCATTCATGTGGATGTTACTTTGACACGTACCACCTACCTAAACATTGTTGCAGACCAAGTACACCCCTTCATGGAAACGGTATTCCCTAATGGCAGTGGCCTCTTTCAGCAGGATAATGCGCCCTGCCACACTGCAAAAACGGTTCAGGAATGGTTTGAGGAACACGACAATGAGTTCAAGGTGTTGACTTGGTCTCCAAATTCCCCACATCTCAATCCAATCGAGCATCTGTGGGATGTGCTGCACAAACAAGTCCGATCCATGGAGGCCCCACCTCGCAACTTACAGGACTTAAAGGATCTGCTGCTAACGTGTTGGTGCCAGATCCCACAGCACACCTTTAGAGGTCTAGTGGAGTCCAGTATTGGTGTATTGGTAGAAAGATATAAGGATTATAAAGACAACATAAGCCTATTTCACCATAGGTTCCAATTACAGCAAGTTTAAAACTGGACCCAGGTAAGATGGCTGCCATATGGTTTCATCCCGGAATGGCAAGTTATTATGACATGTCACATCTACTGTTTTATATCTATGGTTCATACACTTACACCTTTCCTGCTATGACAGTCACAATGTTCTGTAGTAATGACCATGCACTTTACCATTTGTGGTAACAAGGCAGGAGCAGATGGACTGATGAATTGATGAACCAACTGAAAACTACTATCACATGTTTGTTTGTACGTATTTTGAAGGGGTTATGCTTGCTGCTTGGATTGTACCTTATTTGTACGCTGCTTTGGACAAAAGCATCTGCCAAATAAATACAAGTGTAAATGTAGGTGTAAATGGTTTATACTATTGTTCCTGGAGCTGGTGTAGTCAACTGTGAGTAGCTCCTTAATATCGGTTGTACACTCAAAACTTGAGTGTGCCTGCATGCCTGCATGGTTAGACTATTCATCCAATAACCTATAAGGGGAAGAGACTTTACCCCCCCTTAAAAACAGTTCGCTTACTACTTTGTGTTCCATTGTTGAGACCCCTGTATGTAGGGAATGTGTCATTTAGTATTTAGATTTTTTTTTTAAGTTTAAAGCTTCACTGTACAGAATGATGTCTGTGCAGAGTCTGACACTAGGATGTTTTCACATTCATCTGCTGAAAGTGGAATGTTTCTATGTGCTCCAGTATTCAATTGGTCCAGTATTCAATTTACACAAGTGTGATGTAGAAACTCAAAGCTGCCAGTGCACATACACTAAGAATGGGGTTTTTAATGAGCTAGAATGAGTAGATGCCTTTTTAAGGATTTTAATGTGGAAATTATTTTATTTATATTAAATAAATATTAAATTATATTAATTATTTTTTTTGCGGAAAAAATATATCAGACACACATTATTGTTCCAAGCAGGACTGGAGGGTATCTTTAACAATATAATCAAATACTGGTTGCCATTATGCTAACAAAGTGATGAGGGGTTCCCAAGGGGTCAGCACCTACCAAAGACCGTTCAACACCTTAAACCCCCGACATGTCTATAATCCACTCACACAGGGGTTTTCATGTTGCCTGATTACACCTCTTCTCGTACTGTGTGTGCGTGTACAAACCAGGCTTGATTATGATTATGTATGTATATTATCTTGAAATACTGACGCAATTCTCCACCTCTGAAGACCAGGTGTAAACACAGCACAGATGGGATTCACACAAGCCACAAAAAACTACAAAGACTGGAGTCGTAAAAACACATGAATCAAACATTAATCAAATATATGCTTGTATATAACAAAAAACTGATCATTAGAAACAAGCAGTCAGGCTTTTATTAATCAACACAATGTTTGATTGCTGTGGAGTTGCAAGGGAACGCGGAGTTTTGGTTTGTGTTCATCTAAATTTGAACTTGAGCATCAATGAACTGTAAAATCACTACAGGCTGCAACTCAACTTTTCTTTTTCTTTTTTTTGTTTAAGTGTGTTTGGCTGCATTTACCTTCATATT
The DNA here is from genome assembly GCA_008360985.2 of Macquaria ambigua. Lineage (NCBI taxonomy): Eukaryota > Metazoa > Chordata > Actinopteri > Centrarchiformes > Percichthyidae > Macquaria > Macquaria ambigua. The sequence goes on from VMKM01002981.1 coordinate 14,884, forward strand.
AATATCCATATCAACACCATTTCCACCTCCACCTGCTGCACTCTGAACTGCTGGATCTGATTCTCTCTCTCTGTCTCTCTCTCTCCACCGTATTTGATTTTTCTTATTATATCACTCCATGTCCTTTTCATTTCCCATGAACATGTTTAATGCGTAATTGTACGAGTGATTTTCCACTCTAACCTGAACTTCTCAGCACTCCTTCTTGACTAAAACTACCTCCTTTTATCAGCTCAGAAGACACTGCAAAGGTCAGACCGCACCCTGCTCTGTCGAATGCCGAGAAGCTTATGCATGCCCCCATCTCATGCAGACTGGATTACTGCAATGCACTTTCTCTGGCCTCGCTCACAAATCAATAGCAGACTGCAGCTTATTCAAATGCAGCAGCTCACATCCGCACTAGAACCAGGAAAAATGAAGACATCCCTCCAGTTTGAGCTTCTCTAGTTCTAGGTTTGTAATCGATTATGTTCAAGTCTTGGATGGGTCCTGCTATATTCTGAACATTTAGCCTACATGAGTTGACACACACACTTACAATCCCACTTTTCTTGTACCAAATCTAGGCTAAAGATGGGGGGCTTTGAAACAGCCTGGCCATCAAAATTTAACCACAAGTCACTGAGCAGGGACTAACTAACCCATCACTGAACCTTTGCTTTGGATTCAGCTCTGCATGATATCCATAAAAAAACAAACATTGAGTGTTCAGATAATTCAAGGAAAAAAACAAAGGTGAATTAAATCATTTAACATCCTCCACAGGCATATTTAATTGCGCCAGAAATGGATAATTTAATTGGAAAATGTATCTTTTGTGAAATGAATGACCGGGGGTGAAACAAATGGAATAGGAAAAACAGAAATAAATAAAAATAATCAGGCTGTTTGCTTCACTAAGTGTTTGATCAAAGGAGGGGGATAATTACTGTTGTTCAGTTAGGATTCCCTGGTCTCAGAAGTCATGATGTAATCAGTGCTTTGTTTTTAGGTGTGTGATGAGGTGAAGAAACAGGCGCTGATACTTTCAGACAGAGAGGAAGTGTGTGTTTGGTAATTTAGGTGATTTCAGTTATTACTAATAGCGGTTGGCAGTAGTTGTGGTGGTTGGTGGTGGAATACTGGGTTCAATGTGGTATCTTCCTCCACCAAACTGACACCCCTGACCTGCGCTGCACATTGCCCTTTCCAGGAAACCCTTGTGCTGAACTGAATAATTGATCAGCGTGTCTCCCTGCTGTCTCTACGTGAGCTCTCTCTGTTGGCCTCTATGTCTGTCTGCCACTTTGTTTGCCCGGCCTTACTGTACATCTCCCCCACTGCCTCAGTTTGTTTCCACTCTGAGTCTGCCTGTGGAGGGAAAGAGGAACCTCTTTGCAGTAACTGTTCATCTCATATCCTATGTTTATGGTTGTATTGTTAAGCTGAATCTGGTGGTTGTTTTGCTGTATTTGTTAAAGTTGGACTGGAATTTGAATTGTAAGGAAACTACAGCTAGTGTAGATATTTTTCAAAAAATGATAAAACTGTTTTTAGACATATTAATAGAATCAGTGTTTAAGCTTCAAGCATCTGAGTGGGTGTTTCCCATGGCAGATTTTCCACATAATGAAACTAATAACATTAACAATGGCTCTGTTCTTATCAAATGTCCAGGTAAGCCAGGTACAACATTTTACAGATTATGATTATTATGTTGGTATGGTTTTGGCCCACTTATCTTCTGTGGTACTGCTGTGAATTAAGAAGAATTTGGGTTGGTGTCAAAGAAATGTGAAGTTCCATATTAAGTGTGAAGATCCTGCTTTGTCCAGTGGTGTGTCTGTTAGGAAGCAGAGTGGATGGATTTAAATCTATAGTAACACATGACTAGCTTTTTCTTACAGTTTAACGGATATGATACCTTTGAATTGGAGTATCAGACAATGGTTTGGATGGTCCCTGGACCCTTATAAATTTAAGTTCTTTATTTGTCATATACACAACAATTACAGTGAAGCAGTCGTTGGCAATGAAATTCTCAGGCTCCCTCCAACAATGCTCAGTTTGTACAAAAGAAAATCACACAAGTAAATGAGAAAAAGAGAATCTAAAACAAAGACATAAATAGTGCAAAAGTTAAAATATAGGGAATATATATATATATATATATCAATAAAATAAAATATAATATTAAATATAATACTGAGGTAGACTGAGGTTGCGTAGAAATGTAGTAAATGTATGTGCTTAGTGAGAGCGGTACACAAAATTCAAGGTTTGGTATGTATAAAATATCATTTTTGTCATACATTTTGAAAAATGTAAACATTCAATAGTGGCTCATTGGCCATATGTTTTACTGTAACAGTTAAAGCACCCAAATACTGCCATATTGTCAATAAGAAAAAAACAAAAACAAAATAAATAACACAAATGTCAGTAATGCTCCATCTTAAGACTCAGAACTGCTGATAATTCCTAAACAACTGCAGCTTGTGCTAGTTTATACAGGGCAGGCACAATGGACTGATTAAAATGCACATGTGAAAGCACATTGTAGCAGGGCCCAAGCACTTTAAAGGGAAACTCTGGTATTTTTTAAAGCTGGGCCCTGTTTTTACAAATTTCGGAGTCTAAATGACTAAAACTTACCATTAGATTTGAATTGACCATTAGATTTGGAATTGGTCCAGTAGATCGCCTCCACCGACATCTGCGAACGGCTGCAATGGCTGCAAATGTAATCCTTGCAGGCAATTGCACCCGTGAAAAGTACGTCCACTAAAAGTGCTTGTTTTTTCCACTGACAGGCTCAGACTGTTATCCGAAGTGTCTGACAACATTATGGAAAGGATCCCTACAGAGACAGACCGTTTGTTAAAGGGGAAGATCCTTTTTGTTTAACCAGAAAAAGAAAGTCTTGCTCAAGGAAAAGTCTCACTCTGAAATCTCGCGAGAGGTTGAGTTGTTGCAGGAAGATAAAAGGATCTTACTAAAGGTTAAAGAGCAGCGTGCAAAATACGGGGGGACGGGGGGTATCGGGGTTCGGACCCCCTAATTAACAACTAGGGCCCCCCGAAGACGGCAAAATCAAATTTTGAAGGGGTTTCGAAATTAAGCTAACAATTTACTATTTATCTGTATTGTAAAATTTGTTTTCATGTTTAAATATTGAACGGTAAGGAGCAACACAGAAAATGCGACTGATGACAGTGAACAGGCCGCTGATGTAGCCACCAGCTGACGTGGTTACCGGTGCCGGTTGTAATTCTGTGGCGCAATAATGCATTCTGACTCCGCGGTTCTGCTCCTCTTCTCCATATCTGAAAAACCAGATTTATGTGTCCTTATTTATCCAACGGCAGAAGTTTTTAAACAGTCCTTAAATCTGGAAACAAAGTCATAAAACATGGGGTTTGGAGATTTGCTGCTATTCATGATGTCGCTGTATAAACTGTGAATCTGTCAGAACAGCTCACCGGTGTCAGAAAAGCACACAAGGTCAGTTAACAGTTAAATCCCGGTGAATTAATGAAGGTATCCACGCTGTGCCAGCTGTGTGTAATATTACACATAGTTTTGGAGAGGTGTGAGTGTGTTTGTCTGAGCAGGAAACACAAGTGAAAATGATTTACTGAAAACGTGGAGCTTCTGCCTGTTTTTAATTATTTATCTATTAGTTTTTTAACATTTATTTAGTTCCGCTCTGTGCGTTCTGACATTTTTTTCCTGTAATCGGAGCAGGTCACCTCGTGAGAACGTCTTTAATAACACTGCTTATTTTTTCCACTGAGAATGAAAAATTGTGCATTGCTGATGCTTTTTTTTTTTTTTTAGTATTTCGCACACTGTTAAAGAGTATGTGGTCAGACACTTAGAATAACAATCTGAGTCTGTCAGTGGCAGAAACAAGCACGTTTAGTGGATGGACTATTCATGGGCGCAATTGCCCGCAAGGATTATGTAAACAAAAAGCACCATAAGAATTACATATTAAACAATTTTGAAAAAGCACAGTGTTTTGGGAGAAATATATTGCTTGGCTTATTCTTCAAGTTATCACACATATCATAACATATCTATTTCCATTTTATCTGCCTGTATGGTTAAGGTGAGGTTATGGTTAAGCAATTAAAACCACTTGATTAATGTTGGGGAAATATGGTAATGGTTAAATCTCATACTAGCAGTCAAACCACCATGTTAACATCCACATGTTCAGTATAATTCATACTTAAAGGATACTTCTGGTTAAATACATCTTGGGTCTTCTTTTCAGAGTTTTGGTTATGATACCATTGTCCTCAGGGATGAACCTGGTAGCTGACTTCTTGAGTAATTATTGTTGGTAGATTTTGAGTTTGGGGTTTATTTGCAGACTTCCTTTCTTCTTCATTGTGCAATATTTACGTCATCAGCCATGCTGTTTCTGCAAGGCTGTTGCCTATTTTGTATTTCTTTTTTGATTGTAAGAAAGCGGCATCACATCAGTATTTAATTTTTTTTTTTTTTTACAAGACATTAACCATTCACCAAAGTAATATCTGAGACTTGAGAACATAGTGACTTTGCGATGACAAAGATGATCAGCCAAATGCTTATGCTGGCTTTGCGCTGGCAGGAGAAGAAGGCCACATACCTAAAATGTTTTTCACCTACAGTATGTATTTTTATTTATCTTGCATTCATTATTTGTATTAGTACCCCAGGTTTCCATCTGCAGGATCAAAATCATCATCATTTTAAATGTAGATCATATAAGACTCTGCATGTGTAGGAGACACATAAAATAAATAAATAATTAGGTGTTAGTGCAGTCAGTGTCGTGGCAGCGTGGAGGCACAGGCTGCTGTTGATTATATGGTTTCAATCTCTACACATTCAAGTAAAAGTGATTGCCTGTCAATGAACATACACACACACACACACACACAAACTCACTCACAAACCTCAACATAGGCTTGAAATGTGATTTATCAAACTTGGCTTGTGCTTACTTTGCCACGGCCCTCAAGACTGGAATTGCTTAACACTTTTTCTTTTGCAGATGAAGAGCAAAGGGTGATTTGTTGAACTAAAAAGTGTAGGGCTTCACCTGTGTCATCCATTTAATCCCACTGCTGTCTCCCCCACAGGGCCCCATACTGACAGGCTTTTGGGTGTGTTTGTGAGCTGAGTGCTGTGATTAAGGAAGAGAAGCTGAGAGGCATGAGCCACGGCCAAAGCCATTTCTGTGTTTGGCTGTGGAAATGGAATCAGTGACTTGATGGGCGTTCTGCCTCATTTCAACAAGCACACAGTATTAGGCAAAGATTTTGAATTATGACAGCACACACAGTTAAGTAAATAACAACATGCACATTTATAAGCCAAACACTCGTGACTGATTATGCTGCGACTACACTGAGTAAATCAAGTTAAAATTTGCTTTGCAAATATTCTTGCAGTATGCCTGAGGGCAGTTCCAGCTGTATTCTAAGGACATGTTCTGGTATTTTGGGGGGTTGATACAATCCCACTTTGACTGCAGAAAGCTCAGTTTCTCATTAATTGTAAATGTTGTCACTTTCTGTATAAGTTTTATAAAAATGTGTACTTTGGTTTTGTGGTTTCTGGCTTTGCAGCAGAGTTAGCCATGTTCACAAATACTAGTTGAGTGATGGCAGGGGTAGCTGTCCAGTAGTAGTCCAAATAGTGATAGTCCAAATTCCCCTCTTGCAACCCCATCCATTCAATACATTTTTTACTATAGCCTCCAATAAAAGGTAACTGAAATGATTATTTTATGTTACCTCATTTTATACAATCGTTCAAGATAAGAACAATGTTGATGGAACATTTTGAGCCAATAACAATTAATAATGATTAATATACTCTCAAAAAGGCTGTCATTCTATGTTTTTCCTGTTGTCATTATCTTTACGAGTCAAAAAGTTCCAGCATATTTAGCATATTCAATAAGATGCTATCATTACTTCAAAGGAGGCATATTTCAGGTCTATATGAGATTATTCCATTACTGTTAGTGTTGCAGGTCCCATATTATTCAAGTTATGTCAGCTGATAGGGAAGGCGGTCAGAAATTCCACATTCAAACCACTCAGATAAATGTTGTCTTAATACATTCAGTATATTGTACATTTCCACAGGACTAATTCCATCAGTACAACAACAGTCATGTCGTACTCACCACTCTGCTGCTCTCACTGTCTCTTCTCTAACAGAAATACGGTTTTCATTCACAAATAGGTCTTTCACAGCAGACATTTTTACTTGTCATAGAGGGAAAAGCACAGGTGTTTCTAATGACATTATTGACGGCCATGACAGTGAGATGGTGAGCCAATAAGGAGGATCCTGGACGGGATAGCAGGACCCTGAAACTGAAGCAGTGAAGTCAATTCAGCCATCATTCATTTTGTTATTTACACCTGTGCTTTTCCTACTTTGACATGTTAAAATGTCTGCTGTGAAAAAGGCGTAGTTGCTTCTACTTTGTTTTTGTTTTTTTTGGATCACTGTTAAGCTACTGTCAATGTTCCTGCACAGATATTTCCGGCATTAAAAGTATTCCAAGCATAATCCCTCCTCTTCCTGGTATGCTTTTGTTCTGAAAAATATGCAGGAAGTGTTGAGTTTTATTGACACTTGCTTAACGCTTAAAGTAGATGCAATCGAAGCATTTTCGCATTTATTTCCCCCTCTATTGAATTTTACAAATAATTGTATGTGTAGAGTGAGTGAAATCAACATCAATTCATAAACAACTCTGATAAACAGTGAAGTCCTTCTAGACACATTTAGATGCAATTTGATACATCTACAATGAGTGTTGGCCATTGTAGAAAGAAAGCTAAATGATGTTGAATTGGTAAGGAAGTGAGAAGGAAATTGATGCCTTTGTAACTGTCAGATCACCCAATATATCAAGATAAATACAATAAAATCTATATATCGGCAAGCTGAAATTCTATTTATTAAAACATGAAATTAATCTAAGTCTTTTCCTCTACCATACGTTTTCAATTAAGCTGAGGGTGCAGTATTTCCTCCAGTCCTGTCAAATAAACATAGTGAAGATTTTTCAGTGTCCATTCTCTATCCACTTCAATCCGTCACTGCTAACAGTCAGGTCATGTCCTTTCATTGAGGCTTTCAATCATTCCTAACACTTAAATGCAGATTTTTTTAGACATCCTGGAAAGATGTGAAACAACATGCCTATGTAGTAGAAACTTAATCCAATACCAAAAGCTAAGTCAGATACAATATGTACTCTCTGAAAGATCCTCAAAGTGCTACTTTTTTGAATCAGATTGAGGGCCTTATACCAGGTAAAAACCCAAAGCAATAAACAATATATCTCCTGAAAGCATCTCGGGAGTTGGACGCACATTGAATTCCTTAATCCTTCCTCTCTCCCATGTCTAATAAATTAAGGAATAAGGGGGGTTAGGGAAGTCAGATCAGTGAGTGCATTAGATTTGATTATTGCCTTTGCCTCTAACGCTGTATTATTGCTTTGGAATCCCCAGAGAAGGGCTCTCTACACCAAAGGTGGAACTCAGAAACTCAGGTTGGTGAAATTGGGCGGCTGCAAGAAAGCTGTGGGAGCAGATGAGGGCAAGGTGAAGGCAGGGGGAGGAAGATACAGGGGCCTTGGAGGAGTTCAGCCTTAATAAGAGTGTCTGGTTTCGTTGGAGATGGAGGGAGGCAGGTAGATTGGGTGAGGGAGAAGACAAATAGATTGCGAGTGGGGGGGGGGGGGATCAGTAGCAGTGAGAAGAAAATGATATCAGGATATTCAATAAAAACCAGGACTGTTTTTAATGTCAAAGGGGAGATAAGGCAGCACAGCCATTCTTCACTACAAGGAGAGGATCATCATCACTGTGAATTTGATATAACAGCACAGTATGAATCCCAATCGATCATAATACGATGTGTCGGGGTGGCGGCCTATTAGTCGTCTTAGTAACTGAAGCCAGTACAGGCTGCTGGGCCGGAGCTGCAGCCTGTGGAGACTTTCACACCCACGGAGAGTAAATGTCTGATGAGGAGCTGGAAGCCTCCTTAACTCTATCAAGATTGATTGTGTCAGTGATCCTCTTCATCATGCCCGTAAGCAGTGCCACTTTAATACGCATACGGTAAGCATCGTCGATACCATGTCACTTACAGAATGCTGAGCATGCAAGGAAAGTATCCCCCCAAAATCTTCTTAAACACATTATGGAAAATGGATGAAAGGATCTTTACAACAGACAGTTTGGGTAATAATTTTACCATCTGCTTTTGTTTTCCTTTTCTTTCCTGAGACTAACCTGGGAATTTATTTCTTCCCGCATTGTTGCATTCCTGGGTCGCAGCAATTAACTTGTTATTACCAATATGAGTGATGGCCACAACTACACAAATGGTTGTATGCAGCTGTAATTGCCCTTGGCCGTGGTGGTAAGCATTTTCAATACAATGTCTCCCAAAACAACCACAAAGCTGGACCTTTGAATATCCCCCAAAATACCTCTTAAAGTATTACCTTCTTACCAGAGGAGGGAGTGTAAAAACAAGAATTATCTAGTAGTGATTTTACTGTTAGTGGTGCTATTTAAGTGCTCTTTAGGCATGAAACTACATTCTCATACTCACTTAAAACTCATTTTACCACATTTTTGACATTACAAAAGAAGTTGGAAAGTTTTTCACAAAGCCTTTTACTCCTAAAAGAAAAGTGTCATCAATGTGCTTTATAGACGTACAGTAGTCACACACTAGTATATGTAGAGAAGTGGTAGGAAAATATCTCTTTTATTTATTTTGTCATTTAAATCGTCTTTGAGTATCTTGAATGGATTATTCATCAGTTTGACTGTACATGACACTTTCACTCAAACAAATTTTGTACAGCCATTCATGGTTCCCAGATGACGAATCCTACTGACTTTGGTAATCCTTTCACTTTTCCTCTAGTGCCACCATGAGGTTGACATTGTGTTGGTTTTGAGTGAAATATCTAGTTCTATTGGATGGATTGACATGAAATTTGGTTCAGACATTCATGTTCCCTTCAGGATGAATTGTTGTAACTTTGGTCATCATCAGGTCAAAATTTTAATAATCCAAGACTTTGGTGTATAGCCAAATACCTGCAAAACTAATGAACCTAGCATTAGGTTGGGTTCAAAATAGTGACCCAGCACAATGGCCTGGAGATGCGACCCGAAATCGAGGCTCATCATTCTTTGCAGTCCGCAGTTTTTATGCAGATGGATGCCTGACTTGACCTTCAACCCTCTTTGCTCCAGCATGTAATAGGAAACGGTAAGGCGGTAAAACTGTAGCTATGAAGATATCAACGTTGTGCAATAATTCCAGCTTAATATAGCCAGATAATAAATTTTTACTGTTAACGTGAACTGAAAAAATAATGTTAACTGGCTCTATCATTAACCTTAGTTCACACTATACAACAAGCTAGCTCACGTTAGGTAACGTTAGTGGGTTAACCATTAGCGTCAGCTAGCTAGTTCGACCTAGATAAAGCATTTGTTGAACCAGAGGTTCCATTAGAATAGTGGTTCTCAACAGGGGCGGTACCGCCCCCCAGGGTCGGGGGGCGCTGGAAGCAAAATTTTTGAAAGGGGGGCGGTGAGGTGTTCTTGGGGGGCATTTGTGTTTACACCAAAGTTCACGGCCCCAGTTCCCAGATAAAAAAACATGATTGAATCAACAGTGAAATATTGTCAGGCAGAAGTATTAAATCTACAATAATGCCTGAAATTGAATTCCACTGATGACTATCACCCCCTCCATGTTGTGAGGTCCCACAAGGAGAATGACAATGACCATTACATTTCTTTGATATACAGGCTATTTTAAACATAGGGTGGATTATAGGGTATACTATATATAGTAATGTTCTCTAGTTAATCTAGGCTACTGTTTGTCTAGAGCTACTACCTAAGACCTAAGACTACTTAATTTATTGCAACTAATTTCAATAATATGATCTCTAAAAACCCAAAATGGGTCACTGACCCGTTTTTATTGGGTCGCCAATTGGCAGAGTAAAATGCATAACAATGCTATGATATGTGAATTCATATGCTGGTCTGTTCAGCTCAAATGCTGTGTGCTACGCATGTACTCATAGAACTGGAGTTATATCCAATAACTATGTTTTTTTGCTACGCTGGTCTGTTCAGCTCAGATGCTCGTGAACCCATACTTGAAAACGTGTTCACGCTCTCTGACTGAGGTAACATTGAGTGTTAGTGTTTTCTTCCTAGCTGCGATTGGTCAGAGCGGACCATCCAATTCGCTGAGTGGCTGAAAAATAACATCTGGCCACCAAGCCAGGTTGGCCAACTCATGCTAAAGACCGTCATTCCTAGGACGCAGTGGATTCGAGCAAATGGGACGAAGCCAATCCAAGAGATAATCCCGTAGTTTAGTGGACACTCCAGGCATGGTGAGTTTACATCTCACAGAATAGGTTTGACTTTGATTGATTTTTGTTTGTGTCTTACACCTTCTTTTGCATCTTTGTCTTTTCCTGTACTTCTCAGGATTTCTCGATATCGCATCCAAGTCTTCTAGGAGATTAACTGAAAACTGGAACCCCATGTTCTCGGAGAAGATAGTTTGCATGGCCAGAAAGGAGAAAACGACCTTCTCGCCAACATAGATTTGCTCTCAGGTATTCACATTTTAAAAGTTGGTTGTTGATTCTTCATATCCCTGGAGCTGGTTGTAACATTTGGGCCTATATCTTGTCAATCATAACTTTTCAGAGAGCAGCAGTAAAAACAGCCAACTTTCTCGGGCCCATCGTAGTTTGAATTGACCTCTATGGATCCACTGGCAAAAATTGTTCAAAAGCTACCCTGTGAGTTGAGTTAGTTACAAATATGTTCACTGTTGCATTTGAAAGACATTTGACAAATATTTTAATTTTTAATTTTAATTTTACAGACATAGCATTACAGCTGCTGCCAGTGCTGCTCCCATCTGCGCTTTACAAAGTCGGGAGGAGAGTTTTCCACCCCAGCAGCCTGAAGATTCACAAGGCCTGCATTGATGTCCAGCTGTGGGTTATTAATGTCACGCTCCAAAGTAGTATTTACTGTTTTGGTCAGTCTGGCATATAGAGTAATGCGCTTATTGGATCATACAGCCAAACTCATAAAAAATACTACCTGCAAACCTCAGTTTTCAGGTTCAGAAACAAGGTCCTGTATCAGATTAATGAAGTTTACTTGCATTCTGCAGAGAAGAAATATCTGTTCTTGTCCCTCTGCTGATAATGTTGCTACGCATTTGGAGTTAAACCTAACCTGTTGTAACAACTTTTAACAATCTTGTCCCCGTTTTGTTTTGTTTTTTTTCAGATTAGAACCAACATGGTGGACTACCTGACCAGAGCGACAACAGAGTACCAATATGTTCTTATGCTGGGAGAGGGGCGTCAGTGTTCCCAAGCATTTGTGATAATGATAAGTGATTGTTGATGGGTGTTTCCAAGACATTTTATCTCATTTACCCAAAACCATGTGCCCAGGTTTGGGAGTTCATTCAGACCGTCTTATTTGACATCCCAGGAAACAAATCAAATGCAATAAAGTTAACCCTCTGTAAACAGACCTCCCGTGGGCGGCCCCGAACTGGCAGTGGGAGGTCGTTGTTTGCATAATCCTGTTTAAAGTGATGTAAAATAAAAACCATAATAACTAGAGCATTCATTCTTTTTGCATTTGAAAGCTAAGACTTCTGTCTTTCGGGTTCTCACATTGTACGCTCGTGTCGCGAGTTGATGGAAGTCATAACGTTGTGTTACGTGCAGTACAAAACATGGCAATCTGGCCGCGGGAGGTCATTGTTTGCATAATCCTGTTTAAAGTGATGTAAAATAAAAACTGTAATAGCTAGAGCAGTCATTCTTTTTGCAGCTCAACGCTAAGACTTCTGTCTTTCGTGTCATCACGTTGTATGCTTGTGTTGCGGGTTGATGACATCATTAAGCTGCGTTACGTGCGGTGCAAAACGTGGTGACAATGCAAGGTGGCGCCATGGATGTCCATGGGTGGTGCGGTTTTAATTTATGATACAGTTACAATAATCTTTATCAGTTATTATGGTTTATTGACTTACATAGCCTTGTAGCTTTGGTTGTACAGATTTTAGGGATATGAAGCATTTGAAGATACTCCAAGAAATGACATCACAATAAGCAAAAATACCAATGTAGGCACTGGTGGACCATTTCTATTGCAGAGTTCAAAGGGTTAATGAGAGCTCAATTTTCTGTGATGTAAGGATGAAATTTTTCTGACTAAGGTGCATGGGTTGGAGTTCAGTAGGCTTCCAAGATTTCAAAGTGGGTTACCCACTGGTTCAATGGTTCAAGTGTTCATGATGTGTAAAGTGCAAAAAAAATGTACTGGTGACTAATAAGTCCATTAACATTATTTGAAACCTTTTTTTATATGTAATGTGTAATGTGTGTTTGCCAAAAAAAGGTTTTAGGAACATGAATGTGAAATTAATTTTCTACATTTTTATACAATTTTATACAAATTTTATGTATTGTACGTCATGGAGTGTTCAATTTGTTATGATTGGAAAATTAGACTAACTTAATATTTTTTGCTTGTAGCAATTAAAGAATTGCTGTGACATTATGTACTTGTTTCATTATTTCATCATTTCATAGCAATTTCATTTCACCAATGCATTTCTCAATGCAGAAGTTGACCGAAATAAAATAAGTAATTTTAAGTGATACTGATAACCCAGAATTTGGGTTGTATTTTTCAACCCACTTTTTGGTAACTTTAATTCAACAACATAGTCATTTCTACCCATTTTTTGATAGAAAACATAACCCAACATGCTGAGTCAAACCCATAACCAGTTTTTAGAGTGCAGTGTGAGTGTTTACTATATGCTCCGGTTGTAGCTAGGCTAACGTAGAGAGCTTACTCTACTTGGGCTGAAAAACAAAACAGAGGTGTTATTTTTTGGTCATGAGTTGGAATCCAATTTCAACCTTAGATGCTGTTTGTGGCTCAGCCAGGTCTCACTATCCCATGTTCTCTGACACTATTCAGAATCCAGATTTAAGAAGGAAATTAACTATCATAGTGCAAAGCAAATTACATACTTTTATTACTCAATAATCACATGCTGTCATTCTTCAAAGACCCACATGATGTGTTACAATACTGAAGATATTAAAGGTATGTACTCCATGGAAGCATTAGGAATTGTGCATCCATTAAAGCAGCTAAACATTGTGTGTTCAAAAAGAATGACACACTCTTTTTCTCGCTCCAAATGGATTAAGTAAAAACATCAGCGTTTCCGCTAAATGTGGGAAAACGAATACACACATTCAAACCCACACACATACACAGCCGTATACACACAAAGACAAACAGAGGAGAATAAAATGATTTGAAATAGAATTATTTCTGGTCCAGTGCACTAAGTAAAAATCAATTCCCCATTATAGAAATAGGATACAGAAAGGAATTAAAACTTAATGAGGTTTTCCAGCTAGAGTCCACCCACTTTTTAACCCTGCTCTTGGCAGCGCTGCGAGGCAGTGTGTCATGGCGTGCATATGCCAGATTGCATGTGTGTGTCGAAATATTCCGTGCACTTATGTGTGCGCATAAGCCCTCCCTTCTGTGCACGCCAGGCGACAAGATGACAGTAATGCTGCTGCATCCTTCAAAGCTTCCCTTTCCTCTCAGGTATTCAAACTCATTTGTCTTCCCCACACACACATACACACGCCTCACTCTCTCTGTTGGCAGTATTGATCTCCAGTTGATCCACGGTGACAAAAGACAAAGCTTTTCATGTGACAGGCAATTAGATGGCTGTGGAGCCTGCAGAGCCCAGCCACAGCACGGGGTGGGTAAATACTAACAACACCAGTCCAAACACTGTATGGAGATGGGAAGAGTGGAAGGAGATTGAGGAAGAGAACGTCTACAAAGACCTGCCTCCATGTACGTCCTCCTCGAGTTATCTGTGTCTCCTCTAACACCTTCTGGTTAGCCTCACAACCTTGCAGCACATACTGATATTTGTATTATTTGCTTTCAAAATAGACGTACACAGTTGGGTCCCATAACTCAATCAATCAATCTATCCATCCATCATCCAGCTTCATGATCTGGCTCAGGCACGGACATTGTGAAATACTGAATGTAGTCGCAAACACACGAGGTAAAGAGCAGCTTATAGTGCAAACTTCAACTAGACAAACCGGTACCACATATACAGCTGATATGATTTATTACTAATGTTTGATCAAATATTTTTCTGCCACCTGGTGGTATTTATATCTAGGCATCACATAAAGGAAATGACAAGCCACATGGTTAAAAAAGAAAAAGCATACTGGCAAATACAAATACAAAGGAACAGCTCAACACTTTGGGAAATATGCTCATTCACTTTATTATTGAGAAAATCAATGTCATTATCATTTCTGTGTGGTATGTATGGAGCTTAGCATAAACACCGGAAACATAAAAAAAAAACAGCAGTGTAAACAGCTATCCTGGCTCTGTCCAAAGTCCAAAATACACCTACCAACAGTTCTAAGGTTGACATTGTGTTTTATGTTTATACCTGCTCTGAATGGCCATACTTAAAGGCAGGATGAAAAGCCTGTTGTCATATCCTCCTCCTGGCTGCATCCCACTGCCTCCCAGACCTCTCTCCAAGAACTGTGTCTTTTGCATGTCTTTGCAGTCTTGACTCAACGATAATGATGACCACTTCTGGACACGCTCTCTCCATGAAGGCATTCATGGTGTGGCACTCAGTTGTACATATGTAAAGTGACAAAAGTACTATGAGAAATGGAAAGAGAGCTTGAGAGAAGTTCAAACCGTGTTGATACCTCTACACACCTGGCCAATCACTGTGGATAGTAGGCCTGATTGTTGGATTGTTGATTTCAGGAGATTAAAAAAAAAAAAGTCAGATGCAGACATGCACGTTCTTGCTATCAGAAAGGGGGTTTCAGACACTGCTGGACAAGCAAGTACACTGAGCCCTTAATGGTCACGTTGTATAAGCCCAAACATATAAAGGCCTAAAGAACTTTTTAGGCCTATGCCCCTAGCGTGCAACATTTCTTGGAATGAATTACTGCACTGAATGTAAACCATGGATGTATTATGGGAACTGGATACCGGACTCAAAGATTGCACCCACTCACTTGTATTAACATTTCTAGCCGAGCACATAAGCCAAAAAGGTTTGGCGGTTCGATCCCCGGTTCCTCCTGTCCACATGTCGAAGTGTCCTTGGGCAAGACGCTGAACACTAAGTTGCTCCCGATGGAGGCCAGCACCTTCCATGGCACCTCCGTCGCCATCGGTGTGTGAATGTGTGTGTGAATGGGTGAATGAGACCAATCTGTAAAGCGGTTTGGGAACCGATAAGGTTGAAAAGGCACTATATAAGTGAAATCCATTTACCATTTACATTGTGATGATGCAAATAAAATCACTTTTCTGGGCTGATGAAAGGTTTTACAAATATAGAACCTCCATGGATTAAACATTCATAATATAAACAGTAATAACTGACCTTGTTTGCAGTTGGAGCTGTCCTGTCAACAGTTTTACAGACGTGTCTGTTATAATGGAGTTCTATGAGGAAAATGCTTTTTGGGCTGTGGGGGATTTTTTTTGTTGCAGTATCGTGAGGAACTGGAACCACTGGAAGAAACTGGCAGCAGGGCTGAGTGGCAGCACGGTATCCAGCTCTCTTAATACATCCATGACATGAACACAGAACGCCCAATCGGTTTAATCCAGTTCCAAAGTTTTATTCAGACAAGATTTTAACATCCTCAAAAATGTTTTAGGCAGCAAGTCTACTTTTAATGGAAAGCAAGAAGGATATTGACCTGCAGATGGCTGCAAGATGCAGACAGCGCTGTGCAACCAATTTCTGGCCTGCCAGAAATGGTCAACAGCTAGACCATTGGTTGTTCAGGCAATTAATCAGGCACTGTGTCAAAAATATGGCCACCAAAATTATCTGCTAATTTGGACTAAAATGAACTAAAAATGAGTATAAGAGTAGCATGTTAGTTGCATGCTAGTGAAAACAGCCACTTCACTTGTCTGGAAACCAGTGGAAGTACACTCAGCTCTGTGGGTCAGCAGCTTCCATCTTTCTGTACCTAGATCCACTGGATATTTGGCAGTTTGATGACAGCCTGTCAACATCCAGTAGGTTTAATGCTGGAACGCCAAATGGATACAACAGCTTGCCGTTTCATTTCTATTTAATGAGCAAGATGGTGAACAAGCTGTGTACAAGTGCTGAGGAAAAGATCACTCCTAGCTCATCATTCCCTCTCGTATCTTAATGAATCGGTTGATTATCTCCAGTTATGACACCATCACTTCTGTTATCTTAATCCATTGATGCCCCATGGACTGCCCCGCTATACTCCACACTGTTTACAATTAAGGATCTGATATAATCTGATTCAAACTTGTGAGAGCATGGGCTAGGAGAGGTGTGGGTGCAATTCCTAAGGCCTAAACTGCTCCATTCTCAACAAGGCTTTTTTTTTTTCCAAGAGGAGAAATGTGCAGCAAAATGGACTTTAGATTTACTGCTATTGATTAAAGGATGGTATACCAAATAGATGTGGCTGTAAACAAATTATTGTGGTGTCGCAAGGAGTTATGGATTCCTGCATCAGATTATTTAAACCCCTAAAAGGTCGAAATGATGATTATGATAAATCGTGCTTAGCTGGATAGATAATCTATTCTTAATTATGATGAAATTGAATATGTTTGGGAGGCATTACACGCTGGCCCGTGGCCTTATAAGATGGTATTAATGGAGGGAGAGGGAGCGAATGAAAGGGTTTTGTTTTGTCGGGAAACAGGTCGACAGCCTTTCAAACATTGTTAGATGTGATGGGCCGTGATCCACAGAGAGCAGTCTCTGCCCACAGCTGATAAATGGAAATGCTGAGGATTAGTTGTGTCCCTGTGGGCTATGCCATCCAATTCACTGTGATCATACATGTATTTGTGTGGGATAATTGTTATGCAGTGAGTGTGTTGCAGCCTATAAAGCACACATCCACCAACACCGACCAACAAAACGCCTCTTTTATGCCACAACTGCATTATTCTTGTTTGCATTATGATGAAATCACTAATCTAAGTATTAAATAAAAATCACAAGCAACCCAGTGGTGATGTTTTTGTGTTTATACCAGCACAGTCAGGATCAGTTGTCATATTTTATTTATAAAATGTCCAAAATCATTTTTTTCATGCAGAAATTAATCTTAACTTTATTCACAGTCTTATGTAGTTCAGTCCACCCACTAGGAAGCAATGAAATAACCTGAGGAAATGGATGTTTTGGCCTACATCACATAATCTCTGACCTGTAAAAAGAAAGAATCAACTTGCTAATTTATTTAGATGATGTTTTAGCATTCCAGCCATCAGATTTATTCAAAGATTCCAGATTCAAAGGCTTTATTCAGTTGCACTGTACAATAAAATTCTTAACATGCTATCCTCTCCGCATAGAAGAAAAAGAGACTAGAAGAAAAGAAACTTAAATTAGGAGAATACAAGTATGTGTGTGATGGGGGGACAGCATAACTGAAGGCTAGATAGGGAGTACAGGGAGTAGTTTTGTGGTGGTGTAGGGGACCTGGGGGCAGTGGAGTGGAGCTGTTAACCAGTGGGAAACTCCAAGGGGCCGCTACAAACTGCCCCTAACTCCTCAAGACGGATGAAGATAGTCGAAGGCATCAGTAATCTACTTTTTGGAAGCTTTTCTAGCTTGTGTACTTGTGCTTGTGCTGTAAGAGAAGGCTAATCAGTGTTAATCAATTAACTGCGTTTCTTTATTCTTTCACTATTTCTATCTAGACACACATTTGTGGAAACAGCATCTAAGCCTTGAGCCTCTTAGTGGCAGATTCTCATGCCATCAGTTGACTGATAACGCGGTGTTGCTAGAACACACTGTGTCAACTTAATTTGATCAAAAATGGAGCTAAGCAATGAATAACATCATCAACCGAGCTGGCTGAAACCAATAACGTGTTTAAAGAGCAACGTAACAGCAGCTGTAAATCTGGTGTTATCTGGTGTTTAGCTTCTCACCTTCCTGCAGAGATGTAGGAGTGTGTCAGTACACCACAACATCACTGTTACTGTACAGGTGCAACAGAGCACACTTCTGACCACTTACAACCACACCCATCAGGCTTGAAACTTTAAACCAGAGAGGGCAGTGAAACATAGCTTTTTAGCTGGTCCTAAATCACTTTTTAGAACTGCCTGTTAAGCTGTTGTAATTGAAGTGACATTAAAAAAGAAATGGTTTTCAGTGTCTGCCCACACAGAAATTCATGAACAGTCAGACCCAAAAACTCTTTAACAGTTACACCTTGATTCCACCGGACACAGCTCTACGACTTTTCATCTGCATCGTGGTTTTGTTCTGTCCTCTGCACGGCTTCATACTCCACCGGGAGCGTTTTAGAAGCAGAGCGTTTTGCCTGCTGATTTTGTTGATTTGGTCATTTTTCCTTAATATTTGCGCTTCTACCCTCGGTAAGTAGGCTACGTAGATAAATGGTTTCTTTGTCTGTTTTAATTGTGTTTATTGTTGATATATGATCGGCAGCCTGCACAGGTTTTATTTTGAAAATTGACCGGCTGGTCTTTGCCGTTCCTGTATCTGACTTCCTGCCCGACTCGATCTGCTCTGTGCAGCTTGACATGGCTTCCATCAAAAATAGACTAGGTGCGTATTTTAAGCGAAGCAGAGCGGAGAGCTGCTTCTGGGCCGCTTCTTAAACACACTGTGGCACATTTGGTGGAATCACAAGCATACAGATATGATAACAGATATTTTTGCGAAATAAACAGATACAGCTAGTAGGGGGCACAGTCTCCGCAAAAAAATAAATAACATTTAAATTTGCTTTTGGTAACTGCAATTTTGACTAAATAAATAAACAAGAACATAACCTTAAAAGCCAAAACAAAGACCAAGATATACATAAACCTTAAGTAAATTAACTGATAGGTATCAGTATTTAACCATATCATAGGAGAAATTGGCTCCCTATATGATGGAGTTGACTTTTGTTTCTCTCAGAACCAGTGAATTGCTGTTTGCTTCACAAGTCTAATATTAAGAATTGATCTAAAAGTAATGTGTAACCTAATTTCTCAAGCCTTTGTTACACTGGCTGAGAGGATGCAGAGGGAACATTTCAGAAATGACAAGCAATACCATGTATGATGGATGGAGCAATCCTGAAAGGCACAACTGCAAAACAATAACAACAGAGGAAAACACCAACCAAACGTCTCCACACTGAGAGAGAGAGAGAGAGGCAGAGCTGCAGATTAATGCTGTTTGCAAATTATTGACGTCATTGTGTCAGTTTGGAATATGTGTGTGTGCAAATATACAGTTCATGTATACATCCTGAGTGGGTGTCTGTCTGTGTGACAGCTGGGACACATATTAGTGTTTATTTCTCATTACACATTTGCACGTATGTGTGTCTTTGTGTGTGTGTGTGTGTGTGTGCTTCAGAGCATAAACGTGCACTTACTCAAAGCATGAAATAATTTGTGATCAACATCAAAGTGAGTCTTTATTTTTCTTATCTGTTGCCTACAGGCCTCTAATTATACATTCATGCCTTCCTGCACCAAGCAGCAAAGTTGGGAATTCAATTTTCTCTCTGCAGAGCAACACACACTTTCCCATTGAGATGGAGAGGATGTGTTTGGGAAATAAAAGAATCCATCGCTCCATTCTATGGAAATTAGCTCACAACTGTATGAAGAATGGCACTCCCTTGATGTGGAGAGATGCCACATGAGCTCAAGGACAGCAACAAAACCAGAACGACAGCAACCTGATCGACTAAACCTGACAACAGCTTCAAGTTATGGCGCTACGCACAGGGCATATTCACACGCAGAGAGCAGGTACTTATTTGAGTAGAGTCAGTGAAAGATGGCTGGCATTTTAATATACCTTATAGGACCTGACTTCAAGATATAAAACATCCCTGAGGAGTCCCATCTTTAATGTTCATTTTAAGATGTACTCTACATCTCCCATTATTGCACTCCGTAGTGAAACCATTTTAATTGAAATTTATTTTGGTCTGAACAATTTGGAATAAAGACAAAAAATAAATAAATAAAACAGACAAAACAAAAAATGGTTACTCCCAACAGAACAGTACAGTAGAAAACTATGTAACATAGTATAAAAATGTTCTCCGGACCAAAAACACTTTTCACAACCTATTTGACGTCAAAAGGTAATAAATAGCGACAAACTTTTACCCTTTTTACCTTTTATTTTTTTAATGCATATTCCTCTAAAGTCATACTGGCTATCTCTCATTCAAAGACAATTTTGGATACTTTAAGTCAAGCATGTAGGTTTGGTTTCAGACGTTGGGGGGGCACAATGATGACAGAGGTTAATATTGTTTCCTGCATTTATACATTTATATCAATCTAGCAAATAACACATTATAATATATTATGTTAACTGTAGCATTATTAATGTACTAACTCTACTGAAAATCATGTTTAGTTTCCTCGATAGAGACCTGATCATTTATAATAGACTGTGTTGTATTCCCATCTTTACTGCAAAGTGCACTGTGCTTTACTGTGATGTTCAATTCTAGTGTCTTTTAGGAGATTGACCTTAAATGAAAACTTAAATTAAATGTATTTTCTATTATTATTACTAATATTATTATTTTAATTATGTTTTACACAAAAAGCGGCAGTGCTCTTTTTCAGCCCTGAGGAGTGTCTGCAGTCTTCCTCTTAGGCTGCATACAGCCCCAACAACCTTCACCAAGAAGATAGAAAAGCATGTATGTGGCCTGAGAGGAGAAACCCAGGGCAAAAGAAAAACGTATCCACTTCTGCTCATAAAGCTTATTGCTGTCAGGGGGACAAAGTAACATGTCTGTAACTAAGTGCTTACACTAACCTTCCATATGGCAGGCTAACTTTATCGTCATCAGAATGATCATTTCAAAACCATAGGGGCTTTAACTGAAGTCAGACTTTTCCCATAAATCAGTCATAGTCATAAATGCACACAGATGTACATACATGAGCACACACATGCAGCTACACACCTATCTGAACACTTCCACAAATTGAAAGAGACATTTTTGACTCAGTAACTCTCTTGATTTCCCCTCTAATGACCACGTCAATAGGTCTCTTAAAAGCATGTGAAAAAGTAAATGAAGCCTCAGTACACTCCCTCACCGTCCAAATCCTGCCATTGAAAATCTATTGGCATTGTCGAAAGCGCGCTGTAAACCTTGACCCGTCAGTTGTCAACAGTCATTATTTTTCAAAGTGTGTTGCTGCTTATTATAAGCACTCTGGTCTGGTGATTAAAAAAGTCTATCACATTTCAGTTATCTTTTGTCAGGCGCAGTAACAGAAAGGCTAATGTTTAGTGAAGTTAGCTGACTAACACTTTAACTTGCACTGTTTGGAACTGCTATAGTATGTTAGTCCCATACTGTGGAGACAGTCAAGCTCTGCGTTCAAATAGTTGAATAAGTTGCTGAATGCAAAGTTTTCGTGGTAAAATGTAATATTACTCATGTATCAAAAGTAAAAATATTCATGGTGCTTCTTTTCACTGGTAGGTAAAACCCCCATGTCTCCAATTTTGGATAATTTTAAGTTTTCAGATCAGTTGGAATAGCACAGCAGTTTCACTAAAGCAAGGATAAAAGATGGAAAGAATAAGGATAAAAGCTAGTACTGATTTGAAGGAATGAATGTGGAGGGAAAGAATAAGATGAAGGAGGAGAAAAATATGAAGGAAGGAAAAACTATATACTATAAGAACATGTTGGTAATATTTTAAGGGCCATGGTAACTTATAATATATAACATAATGATGCAAAGTATGGCATTTCCTTCTGAAAGTTGGTAAAAATGTTCCACATAATGTTAAATATTCAAGTACAAGTATCCTGAAATTGTACTCAAGGACAGTAGTTGAGTAAATAATTTGGCACCTATAATCATAAGATTTCAGATATTTGATGATTTAACATTTAAATTAGACTTTTTTTAAACCAGGAAAAAAATTCTAAACAAATGTAAGTTTGCTTTTAGATACAAATAGTTTGACTGAACCAGTAAATGTCAAACTGCGTTACTATTTAAGATATGTTTGTATGAGAAGTACTTCATATATTTTAAGTTATAGCTGTTGTAACTGATCTTTTCTCGTAGGCTCAAGTGGATGGTGAGCGCTGAGTTTCCTTGAGCTTCAAAGAAATCTCAGTATGATGTATCCTGAGATAGTGTTGGTGGATGAGTGTTTTCATTCTAGGAGATCCTAAAGATTTCTGACCTCCAGGTGAGTTTGATTTTAACTTTGCCATGGGAACAACACTGATCACATAATGTGCATACACTATAAATGTGAAATTTAATTGTGTTAGCATCCTGTGATTACGAAGATGATACTGCCATCTAATTGCAATTGACATTCCTCATTTGTACTGTTTTCAAGTACATTATCACTTTAAAAACCATTTACAAGCCTCCTTTTAAATTACTTTCTAAATGACTTTGAAGCTTGACTCAGATTTAGCTTTAGCTTAATATTTTACACAAACATTTCACAGATGTTTTCTTTGATGTTTCATGAACATCTGTGACTAAACCACAGTTAGAAGGTCCTAGCCTGCAGTGAAAAAGTTATTGGTAGTTATGTCCAGGCATTGTTCATGTCTATGTCTATGATGGCTTCCCTACCTACAGTGCTAGGATTTCAAGACTGATTAATTAGTTAATATAGTTGGCAATCCCAAACACTGACTGTGAAAACTATAGGTGTTTAAAAAAAACAGAACCAGCTTAATCAACTTGTGAAGTTAAAATATAAAAACTTAGATACGTTTTCATTTCTCACCCACTGTGTCAGTCACTGCTATTTTTATTTTTTATTTTTTAATATCGTTGGTAGAACTGTTACATTGTTTGGTGCTTGATGTGCTGGAAAAGACATTTGTATAATGATTATTATTTTTTGATTATCAATCTACATCACCAAACAACATGATGTCAACATTAGATGCGTTCTGGCCCTTCGTGCTCAGTGTACCTGAGCAAGCATGACTCAGAGTTCTTCAAGACCTGCAATGTAAGTACTCAGTGCACTCACTAAAATGTCAATATCAATCACTGCAGCGTTAACGTAACATATTGTATGGGAAACCAACTTAAATGCCTCCTTCAGCATGTTACAGATTCAAATAGACTAAAGGATTGGTTTAGATATTTTCAGTCTACCTAAATATAATATATGAATAAATATCTGCATATGAATACAGAATCTGTAGGCAAGGGACAAGATTTTGGTATGGGAAACGTTCTGGTTCCCGTTTGTAGTCCAAGTAGTATTCACCAATCTTGTTTGAGCGGGTAAACAGTCCGTGTGGAGAACAAAAGAAGCGGAATGAATTGGCCAAAATCCATTCTCTGAACCCATTGGCTATCGTCTGATGAAGATTTAGCTTTTTATCAATCTCAGAACCCTGGAGATTAGCTTTTTATTAGGGTTAGAGTTAGGTTTTTTACATTTATCTGCACTCAAATCGGACTGTAAACAATGACCGGCGCACGGAAGAGGAAGTCTAGGCCTGGATATCCGTTGTGCGGATATCTGCCGATATCTGGCCGTCACCCCCAGAGTCTAAATCATCGTCAGACGATAGCCGATGGATTCCGAGATTGACCTAAATGCAATACTCAAATGCGATATGTACAATGAAAGAGTTATTGGTAGCTGTAATCATTCCTCCTCTCCATAGAAGCCAGTGAGCAATCCCTTCCTAACATGACCCAACTATAAGAAATTAGGGACAAGTCCACACTCTTAGGTTCAGTTGAAGCTAATATGAGATCTCAGCAGTCTGAGTTAGGTAAATGGAAATGGTAAGTTTGGAAGTGTAGGTTCACTGTTGGTGTTTTGTCCCAGCAACAAACCTATGCAATTACCGGGAAGCATCCCTCTGAAACACTGTCTGTGAAAACACACAACAGAAGAAAGACTAACTTTGAAAAATACCTACATGATTTGTCAGACTGCTGAAGCCTCATAATAGCTTCTACTGAACTTTAGAATGTATTTTTACACAGAATTAGGACTGTGAGTTTTGTCGTCCATATCTTACAGTGGAGTCACGTTAGGAAGGGATTACACAGCAAGTATGGAGTAACTCATATTGACATGTGAATGTTCTACCAAGACAGACTTGGAAAAATACAAACCTATCCTTTTAAGTGTGTGGGGAGCACAGATGAGCATACAGTGCATGACTTACAACCTTGTTTCTGGAATTATCCTCATAATTGGATTGTATTTTGCAGCAGGAAGATGAGCCAGATATTGCCGACACCCCTGTGGCTCTCGTCACTGTGGTGGCTACTGGTGCAGACCACTTCTGCCCTGAGAGCATTTCTGTTGTAGTCGAAGATGAAATTGTTGTGAGTGATCTCCCCAGGCTGGCTGATGCGTTTGTACTGTTGTTTGGCTTATCTAAAGAAACTCAGTCACACGTTCACCTTTATTCAGAAAATACTGATGTGTCTTGATGATAGCAAACAACTGAAACCATGCCTACTGAATCTGAAAAATGACTTGTTGAAAGAGTGAACAAAGCGAGAAGTTTGAATGCACACATACATAAACGGAACATCCGTGTATGTGCTTCTGTAAACTACAACAGTGCATTTAATGACATAGTTGGCAAGTGTCAGATGTTTGAAAATGTAATATACTGTAAACAGTTACTAATTAAGTTCTCTTTTTGACAAGTTACATTATAATAATTTGAAGGAATACTCCTGTAAAAACTTATGTTTTGGCGTCAAAGACTAAATCCCCTGTAAGCTTGAAAGGTGGCTGGGGATGGATTTGTCTGTTACAATGAATGCCAGAATTCCATAGAAACTAAAAGCACTTCTGAACTGTCTCTCCATACTCAGTATGTTTCCTGCAAGCTGACAGTGAGGGATATTCAAAACATTTTTGCAACTCATTTTTGCTGAGTGTTCTTTTTTATATTGTTTCATTGCCTTATATATCTCACCTAACAATTTGCACTGTTTGTGAATGCTTATTTTAAACTATAACATTATAACTGGGGATCTTTATTTGCTTTTGATTCCTTAAAAGTTAACTTTCTTTTATTTATTGATCTTTTTTTCCCCCCCTTTTAGTTGCACTTTTTTAGATTCTTGAAGTAATAGTGCTGCTAATGGAATAAAATATGCATGGTCACTTTTTTCCATAAAAATACAGTGCAGGAAGTAAAGGAAAAGGTCGTTCAGCTCTAAGGGCTGCAACTAATGATTTTTAGAATTGATTAATCTGCATATTATTTTCTTTAATTAATTGATTAATTCTTTAGGCTATAAAATGTTAGGAAATGAAAAATGGTCATCACAATTTTCTAAAGCCCACGGTAATGTCTTCAGATTGCTTGTTTTGTTTGACAAACAGTCCAAAACCCCAAGATATTCATTTTACTATCACATAAGACAAAGCAATCTCATAATTAAGAAGCTGGAACTAGGGAATGTTTAGCATTATTGTCTAAAAAATGAAAACAATTAATTGAGAATCAGAATCATTGCTGATTAATCTTCTGATGATCAAGCAATCAATTATTCAACTAATCATTTCAGCTCTATATAAGATGTGTCATTCCAGAAAGAGGATTTTTTCCCCCGTTTTCAGCCTGATGTTGGAAGTAAGTGTCACTGAGCGATATTTGGTTGTTTCTGTGAAATGTAGAATATACAGGAGATGTTGTGTTTCTCTTGAAAAGGCACTCTGTTTTATAAGTAAAAAAAAAACTTCAACTGTAACAATGAAGTTGTATTCATATTTCTGAGCATTAATTACTGAAAATGAGTTAAAAAATGAGTTAACTGAAAATACATTTTTTACTTACTGTTTACTTAAAACAATTATCACCATTACTTAAATATTTTTAGGAAATCAGTTACGACAAAACTTTTTCGGTTTTAAATGCATGTACTCTCAGGATTCTTGTCCCTCCCTGTTGGTCTGTCTCTTCAATCATGTCATATGAGAACTGAAGATTGGTGGATTCTTCTTCCATTTTCTCTCACTTTGTACATCTAACTAAACATACCATGTCATATTCACATTGCAGACGTTGAAATTGAAATTGGAAAGCTTTGTTGAGATCAAAAGTTTTGACACGTTCTTGTCTATTTGGACATAGATGTGTGATTTTTGTCAGACACTGCCCCCCTAATTCTCGTTCCTGGGGCTGAAAATGTACAATGCTATTAGAGGCATGTTGTCTTTAAGATCAAAAGGGTTCATCCCCTAAGGAATAGGAATGTGCTCTGTTTTGTCCCAATCTGCCTGTGACATCATGAAGTATACTGTGTGCACAGATATTCTGGCCTCAGGGTGGACAGGAGTAGACAAAAGCTCATCACAAAAGAGCGAGGAAAAATCAAACTTTTTTTTTTTTTTTATTCATTTGCAGGCCAGATGTAATGATATATACTAAACAGTTAGTTTTTGGTTTGGTTTTATTCCATCATAAAACAAACAAATGTCCATCTTCAAATGATAATTAACAATGGTGAATAAGACCTACAAGCACACACTTTAATTTTATCACCTGTTATTTGAAACATTGAATCTACCATCATTAGACAGACCCCAGCACTCAGAAAGTCAAAGTAAAGGTAGTAATGACCTTTCCATATGAAATAAATGTCCTTCCACAGACTTGTTAAATTGTGTGGGAGTTATGAATAGCATTTGCCATGAAGGAGGTGACATTTTATCACTATGGCCAAAGACAATTCCAGGCTCTCCCAACTTACATTATTGTATAGCACTGACTGTTTGTAAGTACCTGTATATTTCATATTTATTTATAGCACACCACAAGCAACAGGGATGGCACCTGGGCCTTGTCAAGAGATTAAAATATTCACATAATGGCTTTGTCTTACTAAACAGTTTAGTGTGAGCAGTGCTGAGGGCGAGTCTTCGGAGCTGAGCCTGTTTAGTATGCACCGCAGCAGTTTTACCTCACTGCAACACAAAGGAAATAATCATCTCTGGCACTGTAAACACATATCTGTTGTAATCCATGTTCACTGGATATTGTAATACCTTTTATTACTGAGCAAACAAAATGCCTCTCATTACTTCACAAACATCACCCAGAGAGTTTACCTTGAAAAGACACCGCTGGATGATGGGATTGCAGTCTTCTCCACAACAACATTGTATCAGGTTTCCTTGTAACAAAGAGACCTTTTCTCATTATATCTTCTCTCATGAGATCTTTTCCTGTTATTACCCGTACTATCGAGATATTTCCTTCATTGATCTTTTCTTATTATACTCAGATCTGTTGTTGTTATATTGAGTTATTTTCTCATCAGATCTGTTCTGGTTATATGATGTTTTCTCATCATGATCCCAGAATGCCTAGTTACCGTAATATGGAGAAAAGATTGGAGAATAATGGGAAGGAGATCAACAATAGTGACGGGAATAGCAGAACCCATGGGTGACGTCTTGAGTTACACATTAGAGGGGACAGTGGGTGGGGGTGGGTGTCTTCTGGTGCTCTCTCAGAAATTTGGGAGTTTAAAAAGATGAAATAGACATAGATATATTGAGTGCACTCTGACTCAACCTTGTATTTCACAGTGCTCTGGAGTAGCATAAAGTATGGAAGCCTATAGGGGACTATATTAAAATGATATATATATTAACCTGCTGTACAGTGGACAATATTCAAATACAATAAGCAAAACAGCACCCCGGTATATTACATTTACATTTACATGTCACCATGCTCTTTTGGTGTCAAAATGAAAATGAAAATGTAATCTGTTAGTCCTCTCATCAAGGGAGGTCTTCAGACATCACTTCCTCATTCAGTGACTTGGTTCATTGAAGTACTTGAAGAAGTACTAACTGTAATAGTAGAAGGAGTTGAAGTACTTTCATTTTAATATAGTCACCTATAGGCTTCCTTACTAAAGGCTTTTCCATTTTTAAGTCAACATACAAATGCATATATATACTGTCGCCTATCTTTTATTTAATTAAAGGGTCAGTTCAACTAAATTATGAAAAAATATATATTTTCTCAATTATCTAGTGGTATCTTGTCATGTAGATAGTTTTGGTTTTATTTTTCCAGGTTTTGAAATATCTGCCTCTGACATTTCTGGCTGTGAGGTAAAGATACTGTGACATGAGAGGGACAGGTGCATGCTGGTGTTCTGAAAACAACAGGAAGTTACTTATTGTAGTTTGGTCCGCCAAGCAACCTGGTCAACAGTTGCAGCAGCATCAGTGGCTGTGAAATGAAGGTACTGTAAAGCGCTTAGTGCTCGTTTGACGCAATTTGCATCAAAAATCGTACTTTTCTTGAGTCAAACCTGAACATAGACATGATGCATATATTTTTAGATTCAGTGTGACTTACACTTTCAGTCCATGGATACATTGCAAATAAGAGCTGCTAATAGCTAATTCAGCATACTTTTAATGGTGCAAAAGGAGTTGTGAAACTATAAATTATATAATATTTATGATAATACTAAGTTTATGTGACATTACAAAGGTTCAGAATGTCCCGTTTCAATTTCAGTTTATTGAAAGGATAGCCCCTTGAGATGTAGCATCTCATTTTTGAGGGGGTCCATTGACATTAAGGTGGGGGGTGGAGGGGTGCAGTTGTCTTGATTTGGTCTGAGGGGGGGCACAGAGTGTCAGACTTTGAAAGCCGCTGCTCTGGATAATCCCATAGACCTCACTGTCACAGTCAAACATGTCTACAGTTTTTATAGGGACTACTTCTCTTTGAGAAAGTAGTTCCAATGAAACCATTGAAACTGAGGCCTGTGGATTCTCCAAAGTAATAGGGGCATTGTTTCTGGAAAGTTGCACAACACAAAACACAATTTCATTTCACCTCCATTGTTGTGGTAAGGTGTCCAATATTTAGACATTTGTAGTGGTAGGAACTGACTAGAAAATGTTCTTCTGTTACAGGATGGCTTCTTACAAGTGCAGAAAATAAACTGGCCGACATCATCTACCGCATTTTAACTTTTTTGCATGTAGCAGAAAAATATGAACAAAAACATGAACGTCATTAGGAATTTGTGCCCCCAAAACCCACATCACCCAACAAAGTTCTCACACATACCCAACCATTAGCTTGAGTTCTGTAAAAACGATGCAACACTAATGATTTTTATTTTCTGTACATTCACTCTTACCATCCTCTTAACTCCTTTAGATGTATATGCACAGAATAATATAAAGTAACAGTATAAAGAATGAGGTGTCAAGTACTGTTTTAAAGTAGAATGTGAATAGTCACTACGTAATTTTATGTATGCGTGTATGTGTGTGTTTTAATTGACTTTGAGAGCTTCAGGTTAAACCAGTTACCTGCTAGTTTCAGACTTTAACCTATTATACATGTTTTAGGTCAGTTTTTAAAAAAAGGAGAGATTTATACAATTTAATATCCACAGGTTTTCAACACACAGTAAATATCTATATATGAATAGATAAAGAAGAGTCTCATATAAGAACCATGTTGAAGTAACATTTTAAGTTCTGTCAAAGATGAAGATCTATACCAATCAACACCCACAGTCCGACGCTGGTATGTTTCCATCAGTCCATCCATTATCTACTTATCCTGTTCAAGGCCACAAGGAGCTGGAGCCTATCCTTTGCCTATTCACTCGGCAAGTAGTACATCCTGACACACTGCCATCACAGGGCACCATCACATGTGGACAAACACATTCACACCTACAGGTAATTTTAAGTTTACACTATACCTAACTTGCATGAATGTGGGAGGAAAGACCAAATCCTGCCTATGGCAAAATTATTTCATTATCTTAACTTTGATAATTCTTTTCTCACAAACACATGAAAAGATGACATAAATATAAGATAAGATCTTATGAGGTGGAAAAAACATGACATTATGGAAAAATGCAGCCGATAAAATAACTCGGCAACAAATGGGACCATCACTGCTAGAATCTAATCATGGACAGCAAATCCCATAAACATAAAGACTGTTTTTTGTTTCTTGCTTCGGTTGAAAAAAAATTTTTTTTTTCATAGAGCAATTAAAAAAATAAAAACATCAACTTCCTCTTTTCTGCTCGAGCTTCAGTGTAAACGTTGAATTGATGGAGCAGAAAATAGGCTCTGTGGCAAACAATAGTTTATAATACTTTTTCAGCAAGATAATCTTTACAAATGAACACAACTTTTATGATTTTTAAAGTGTAAATGCAATAACTAGAAGTAAAAAGCTAACGTTAGGCTATAAACCAACTACACCACGGTCACATGACTTCAACATCACCACCACTAAGCTTCCAACCTGTAATTTGATTTGGCGTGCTTACCTCTTCTACAAAAGCCTTTGGGAAAGTTTCAGTTAGAATAGTTTACAAGAGCGCGAGTATGAACACAACAAGGCTGTAAAGGTGGACGAGTGAGTAGATGAGTTTCTGTGTTCGGCGTGATGATGTTTAATGTCCCTGACAACCTCTGGTTGGTTATACAGATCGCTTATGAAATTGCTTTCTTGACAGTTCACAATCAGTAGATGGATTTAATAGTAGTATAGTTGTAGTATAACCTCTTTTTAGTGACATCACTGTGTTCCCAGATCTCAACAATTGACTTAGTGAGTAAAATGTTTAATTATTACTGACAGAAATGGACAAAATCATGAAAATGTATTACAATCAAGTTGTATTAAACTGGGGTTCTTCTTTAAGTGGAAAAGGCTTCAAGACTGAAAAAAGAGCTTCTGCAATGAAAAAGTAATAATGTTGGGGGAATAATGCAGCTTCTTCTGCATACTACACTGTGCAGTAGCCTATATGTTAATGTTCACAAACATTTTGTGTTCTTTATTTTTTTTCTTCTTCTAAGGCAGTGTGACCCAAGAGTCCCCACCCCTACTCATTAAAGCCCCCCTAACAAGCAGGGGCTAATCCCATGTAAAGCCCTCAGTCTAGCGATGCCCCTGGACACAACAGACACACTTTTATAATTGGCAGCCCTTGATTAATGCATGACTACACTCTGCCTCCAGAGGAGCTCAGTGGATCTATCAAAACTCAAAATGTTCTTCCAGCCATATGCAACTCTTGTTAACACACTATCACACAGGCTGTCAGAGTGAATTGGAGAGGTTGTTGGTTAAGTGTGTCACTGTATAATGTTGCTGTTTGGAGTCAGTGATGCAGCCCTGAGTGGCAGCAGCTGTACAGAAACATCAGGATTATCTCTGACGGTCCACCAAGAGGACGTCTGGGATTTTGAAAAGGAGTGGGAGGTCACTGACTACAGACACAGAAAAGAACCTAGTTTCACTCATTCACATACATGTTCCTCTACGGGGCATTCTGTCAGAAATCAATCACTTTCTGAACTCAAACCCTTTCGATTTGACCACATTTCCCCCTACATGTTATCTATATATGAGAGTGTTAGAATGAGGTTTGATTAACCAGAATGACCAACCATTCCAGAGACAGGGGCCCTCTTATTGGACCCATAGTGGACTCCCACCCCACCGAAAGACACTGATGTCTTCTTCAAAAATAAACACAGTATGATTTTTTCATTATTGGAAAGCTTACAAAGTTATCCACAATTTCAATCATTTTGGTCCAAAATAACACATATGCAAATTAGGTGTTTTTTTAGTCCTTAAACCTTAATTTGCAAAAAACGCATAAACTCAGTTTCACAAGTTTCAGGAGCAGGACCACACCTCAACTGAGCCACTTCCGGCATTCCTATAACTACCCACCTAACCCTCTCCCCCTCTTTCGCTCTCACATTCGCTCTTCCCGTTTCTTCCTCTCCTGGCCATGGCGGATTCCTTACCGAAGCTTCCCCACAACGCAGACCGCAAGCCGAAGAACTACAAGCAAGCTTCAAGCCTCGCACACCAATTATTTTTCATTAATAAATCGTTTCAACGTATCTCGTTGATGGTGTGGTCCTTGCTAGTGAAATGAGCATTTTCCTACTCTATACAAACAAACAGCTTTATCTCAAAAACAGAAAGAAATTGACAATCACAAGTTCTTTTTCAAAAAACACAACTTCCTCTTTAATTTGATACCAAATATGTGGCATGTGTAGCTTTCTAGACCAAGTTTAATTCAACACATTTAACAAAACACCAGACCAAACAAATAGCACTAAAACTTTAGTAAATAGCTATAGTATCTTCCTCACACACATAAAACACTTCTTTTTTCTTTGGAAGAAACTTTATTATCAAAACAGTCACTAGCAAACTGTAGACACAGTTACAGTAGAGTAAAATCTCAAACTGAGTCAACATTCAGTCTGACAACAAAACAGATCCTTCACTGGATAACTCTGGGCTTTCAAAATAAAAGAGAAATCTCCCACACTTCAACCCACACAGCAATGTTATGAGCAGCAAACAACAGTAATGTGGTAGTAGGTAGTGTCTTTGGCAACTTATATGAGGAAAAATGGCCAAATCCATATGTGGAAAAGACGCTGCGACACGGTCAGTCCTCCCTACCGACCCCCCGGAAAACAGCGTCCATCTCCGGCAGTGAGAGCCAGTGTTTAGTGACGGTGATTATGTGATGTGATTTCGAGCCAAAAACTTAAACACACAATGTCTTCGTCACTTTGCACGATGCACAGTGGGTCAGGACCTCTCTCACAACACAATCTTAAGACATCCATGAGATTATAAAGACGGGGATGCTTAGTCAGCGGAGCATTTTACAAGTGGAAACCGAAACCGGGTGGAAACCCATGAAAAAAACACAGATCTCAACGTTATGATATATATTTCCAGTTCCGGTTATTGATGACAACTTAACGTATCTGCAATGCCATGCTCAGGACTTTATTTCCCGTGGTTTGATACACTGGGAAGGATTTTAAAATGACGGGCGCTCCCGGGCGCTCTGGGGTCTAGAGGGTTAATATGACACTTTTACATCTCCTGAAGTTTTCATGTTGTTGTGTCAACGGTTAAGCAACAGCAGACTAAAGAGTATATGGTGGTTAGTTCAGTCTAACACATGAATCCTTAATGTTGCCTATGATTTTCTGTTTCACCTCAAATATTACTTCAGTTTTCCCATTTGTTTATCATCACATGACTGAAAAACAGAACATTTAAATTAAATTACATGATAAGAAAGCAAAATTGTATTGTGCAAAGCCATGTGAAGATCTTTACTTTTTATTTTGAAGCCACTGGTCAAGGGCTGTTGATGCTTTGCTCATCTCATTTGGACTTACCTACTACAAAGAGCTAAATATTTGACATAATTGTCTCAACTCAAGGTCCACTTACTGTCTTTTCTATTATCCTTTTTTTGACACATCTCATGGTCTTCATCATCTGAGGGAGGTAATCAGTGAGGTCTTGGTTGATTTCTCCCCAAAAAGGCTGCTACGTGGAGTTAAGATTATAATGTCACACTACTATTTTACAGGATATCAATGAACTCCCATGTTCAAACAAAAGCACATTGACTGATACAAGCAATAAATGATGGAGGAGCTTTACCAAGACAGTTTTACAAGCCGAGAGTCTCCTCCAAGAAACATCAGTCAAATTTTAAATCTAAATAAAAAATTACTCTCTCTAATTACAAATAGATTTTTTTTCTCCCCAGCAAAGACTGTAGCTTTAACCAAATCAGCAATATATATATTTTAAATTGATAAAATCAATCATTTAATTCTATGTGAGGATTAAAAAGCTAAAATGGATAAAATAACCAGACAGGAATATTTGATTTTAGGTATTTTAGCAAATTAAACGCCTGAGGAATCACGGAATCATGAACTGGTTCTCGTCCTGGTCTCGTTACAGTTGCTGCCATTCTAGAATAGAAATATACATTAGCATAGAAACATTATTGTAAATAGAAAATAAGAAAAATAAGAAGTGTAAAATTACATGTATGTGCATTCTACTACAATATAAACAACATATACAGAAAGGAAAACAGAAAAATAGAAAACAAGAAATGTGTAAAAATATGTCATCATACTATATAACAGTGTAAATAATAATAATGCTGAGAAATGGGATCTATCCATGTGTTCTATAAATAGGATCCATAAATGCTATAGTATAAATAAATAAGAAGTATTGTACAGTATAAATGCAGTATTAATGCCAGAGTATACCAGGGTATTGCACAGTTGAATTATTGCACACATTATTGTACAGTTGAACAGCTGAAAATATACATTATTAAATTATGGGGTTATAACTGCAGACAGGGGTGAAATAAGAGGCCAAGGCCAGTCTATTGACTTAGTGTCTTAGTGAAAAGTTTGATGGCCACAGGCAGGAATGACTTCCTTGGTGGAATGAGTCTTGCACTGAATGCACTCCCGTTCTTCACCAGCACGTCATGGAGTGGGTGGAAGACATTGTCCAAGATGACACGTAAATTGGACAGCATCTGTTCTCATGAACCTCAGTTATTATCTGTATGATCAAAACTGTTTCTGCCACCCACCTTTAAAAACATGGGAGTGATGAGGATTTCCAGTCCATTAAAATGAATCTTTTGACTGTGATCAACCCGAGCATCAAAAATTGTTTTGTGGTTCTAGGTAGATGCAATATGCTATTTTTTCTTGACAAGATTATTTATCTTGGATTAGAAAAAAATGGATTTATTCATCCAAAAAATGTGTTTGACTGATTAATCTTAACTCAAGTCCACTTACAAGCTTTTTCCAGAGATTCGAAATGCATCTCAAGGTCTTCATCAGCGGAATGGGACTGTGAATCAGACTGTAAGGTGTGGCTGAAAGCTCTGGGAAAAGTTTAGCAAGTGGACCAGTTAAGATTCATTAAAACTACTACTTTCAAGGTCAAGAATGAATTTTTACATTCAAGATATTATGACTTTTTTAAATTGCCCTTTTTACAGTGTGAATTAGTTTCATTCTAGGTGATGATTTAAGTCCAGTCTGGTTCATTTGACTCTGTGCAATTAATTTTACCTGACGCAGTAAGATGAAAGAGAACAAGCAGGACCAAGTAAACTTTTCAACCACTCAGAACACTGACCAATGACGTGAAGAAAAAATGTATAAAAGCTGAGAAGATCACGCATCCTGCCAACCAATCACAGTATTCCATGAATCATTATAGATAATATAAAAGTACTATTTGGCAAAGAACCACTGAGGAACAGTGTTGTTCCTGGGGAGGTACAGGGAGTCAGGGTCCAGAGAAATTCAATTCAATTCAATTCAGTTTTATTTATATAGCGCCATATCATAACAAAGTTATCTCAGGGCACTTTTTCGAGTAGAGCAAGTCTAGACCGACTCTTTATATTTACAGAGACCCAACAGTTCCCACCACGAACAAGCACTAGGTGACAGTGGCAAGGAAAAACTCCCTTTTAACAGGTAGAAACCTCGAGCAGAACCAGGCTCTGGGTGGGCGGTCATCTGCCTCGACCGGTTGGGTTGGGGGGGTGG